>CM076571.1:456794524-457065660 GCA_034641835.2 Pinus albicaulis | reverse complement strand
TGGCAAATGGATTTCAATTTTTCTGGAGACAGTTGATTAGACTTTTCAATCAGTTCTTCCATAGACAAGGGAGTTAGCTCTTGATCAGGTTCAAAATGTAGCATTGCATTGATGGATTGGGGAGTAATGGGGAAAAGAACACTCTAGTCAGGGGACATTACTGCTCTTTGAGTTGGATCATAGTTAGAATGGCAGTAGTGGATAATTTCTGGGAAAATGAGGACTGAGGGGACGAGATATCTCGGGAAATTGGATTCCCACAACCCAATGACATCCAATCCCTTCGAATAATCATCTCTGCAGCGACAATAACTTCGAAGGGGGCTTTCATCAAACACTAAGTCTTTAATTTGGAAGTCCTTTTCCACTAAGGGAAAATATTCCAATTCTCTGTGGAGGGCATTCAATGGGGTTACATTCAGGGCTACCGGGGCTTCCATTTTGGTTCTTGTGTGTTCAAAATGGAAGTTTCTGGGTTTTCTTCACAGAAATGTCGTGATTTCAGTTTTAATGAGGGAAATTGGCACAGTTGCAGGTTCGGGGGAACAATTCACAGTTTTACAGCTCCGGGAATGATCTTAGTGATAATATTTTAACACTGATCCAGTGGAAAAAACAAAAACACAGAGTTTCTTTCAAAGTTCAGGGCGCGACAGAATAAATAACTGTTTTCGGAGGCAAACTGGGATTTAACAGGTATCAAGTGGTGGCAAGAAGATGCTCGAACACTGGTCCAGCGGAATTCTCGAACGAAATTGGATAGAACAGTAATTTTCAGTGAAATTTTGAATTTCGCAGTGGGAGGCGCAGTCGCTTTCAGCAATGAAAAATGACTGAAAAAACACGAATTTTGTTTTATTTCCAAAGTCAAAAGGGGATTTTTAGTTTATCGAGGAATGACGTCATTATGGTACGGGATGACATGTGGCAAGGTTCGGGTGGTAAGCGGTAATTCCCGCACCGCTTATGGGCAATGGTGGTATTAAACGCGAGGGCAGTGATTCCATTGGGGAAGTGACATGTGGTCGGAGGACGGTTTCAAAACCACCGTGCCCCCGCGCGTTAAAGTTTTGTCGAGGGACGGCTAGCAGAATCGCTGTGGGGCGTTAATATGCAGGCGGATGATCCGACGGTTCTCAAGACGGGAAGGTGACGGGAAAATTAACATGCGGGCCCGATGTAATTAGTGTTTAACTAATCATCCCGGGGGTGCTTTGATAGGCGAAAAAGTTAGTTATTAATTAATCCATTTAATTAATTAATCCCATGGTTATATGAAAATTGGGGTTGCGACAGGGTTTCGACTATGGTTAAAGTGTCGGGTGGGATTTTTAAAATGCCAAGTGGATGGGCCACGATGGCATGGGGGTTTTTCGAAGTTTTTAGTTTAAATTAAAACTTCGGCATTATTCATTTTTCTTTCAAACATATAAAATTATATGTTTAAATGTTTTTTCGATATTTCTTATTATATGGTAATAAATTAAATCAATTCAATTACCATAAGGGGCGGGACTATTATATAATGATATATTTAACCAAAGGGCACATAATGTGGGTTTTTAATAATTAATTGTGAAATAAATACTTTGGTTAAACTTTATAATAAGATGGGTTTTTTGGATATTTATGTAAAAGGAGTTATATACTTAGGATAAGGCATTTTCACTAGGGATTTAGTAGATAGAGTTAAATGTTAATATGACAAAGGGACAAGGACAACTCAAAGTACTTTGCACATCTAAGAAAGTGAAGATTTCTGAAGTAAATCACATTATCTTAATTTCAACACTTCAACATAGAATAGTAAGTGATTTTGAGGAATTATTGTGGAACTTTACATGATTTTCCTAAGTAAAATAGGATTTTACTTAGGAAAAGGTAAAAAGTGAATGATTATAATGACAAATGATCTCAAGTACTTAGGTCTTTTTGATCATTAGGCCGAGGGTCCGGTCCCTCCAAAAGTCAAGGAAATGCCTTGAGCCCCTTTGATCTCCAAATACCTTAGCACTTTGGGGAAATTAGTAAAAAACTTAAGAGGAAAGTGATGTGGGAAGTTAATGATTTTGACTTTGCTTGCTGTGATTTTCCAGTGTATTTCCTGCTTCAGTACTTGTGATGAAAGTAAAGGATTAAACACCTTTAGCAGCATCATTTATCACATGAAACTTTGCAACACCATCTACCTACCCTATCTACTTTACACTACCATTTTATTTTCTTTATTAGGGTGCATTTGGACTGGCAAACCCTCATCAATTTTCTTTTCTTTTACAAGGAAAATCTATCTAATTCTACCCTTATTACATCCAAGGGCTCAGATTAAACTGTTGAGCACCTTTTATTAACTCTACCTATCTACTTATCTGCCAAGATTAAACTGTTTGGTCAGATATTTATTCTCTATTCTACAACATGAAATTGAAACATGAATGAGTCAAGTTTAAACAGTTTGATTCTTCATAAATTGTGGCAAAAGTTTGACAAGCTGCACACAATTGCTTTATTACAAAAATGAAATAGTAGTGGCATTTGGATTTGCACACTTTCCTTGGTCTATTTTTTGCTTAGGGTTCATTTCTTTCATTTTCTTGACCAATTTATTTTTCTTACCCTTTGATTTTTCTTTTAGGGTATACCCTCTTTACATTTTTTAAATTTTTTGATTTTTTGGTTTTTCAAGAATATGGAACACCTTTGCTCAAGAAAAGGTTTGAACATATTCCATAGTTCAATCAAGACAATCATGAAAAAAATGACACCTATTGGTATAGGATTCTAACACTATCATCACACTCGCAGCATGTGACGGTCGTCCCTCGACCCCCCGTCCTTCTCTTCCAAAATGTACCGATATGCTCGACTCGGCAAGACGGTCCACATAGACATCAAAGTCTTGGACGCTCACTTAGATTACAATATACTCCTTGGGTAGAGTTACATGTACGCCATGTCCGCCATAGCATCCTCCGTTTTCCGCATCATGATGTTCCCCCCATGAGGATCAAATCATCACGAGAGACTAGTTGACGCACACCGAAAAGCATCCCTTGACCAACACGAGATATGGTTCTACCCTATGTAGATACAAACCTACGGATGGTCTTTTATGGTATCAATAATATGGCCTCGGCCAATTCAAACTGTCATCCGTCCTAGGGTCATTCCCTAGGAGATCCTCCTATTATCCTTGAAGTATCGTCCGATGCCACAGGGGGCCCCCGTATGCATGATGTCCACATCAAGCACCAAGGTTAGTCGTGACACGAACTCAAGCAATAATGACACCAAGGCATCAGCTACTACAACCTCCCTAGTCTATGTTGCCTCCCAAAATCCTTTCCTCTACCCACCTCTTGGCTTCACCTCCCAAAGCAGGTCTTGGCAACATCGGTATTACCCAACATATCGTTGGAATTCCCAATTTGGTACCTTTTCCCCCCTTCGAGAACAAACAAACTACCAATTTTACTACATTTGGGTTAAAGCCCCTCGATCCCGAGGAACCCTAGCCTACCCAAGCAATGGTCGAAATCGCCCCTCACAAGGGAAATTTCCCATTACGAAATTGGTGACCACGACCAAGGAAAATTTCCAAGAAAGGAAAGAAAGTGGTGACCCCCCACCATGAAGAGGGAGTCATCGACTTGCGCTATATGTGATTTCATAGGACACCCTACTCACATATGCCCTAGATTTGGACGAAAGTTAAAACCACTCCTCGGGTCGCGAGGCAAGCACCTTCAAAATGGCATTCCCATAAAAAGGAACTTTCCACCAAAAGTACAGAAAACCACTGCAGTACCAATCATGCATGCGCGCTCTATGACACCTATGGGCACTACACCCACCATTGTCCGTAAATACCATGATATAGGGATGCCTTACATGAGGTCGAGCAATCCTATCAAGAGGACCCCTCCATCTAGTCTATCAATGAAGAACCTCGTACCATCATGTGCCTACAAGAGGAACGACAATCACCGTAAAAGGCGACCCATTTGTCCCTCCTCCCCCCCCCCAAGCCACCATACACCAACCAGGGATAGGGGAACCCGGTTGCCTCATCCTCTTGAGTTATATGGTGCGTCATCTACCGCAGATAGTTTGATACGGGTCTTTGACCCAAGGTCACCTAGGCAACAGTAATCCGTATTTGGGGAGTGACCATGCGGTGTAGATTCTGCAAACGGCTTGATCGATTATTTGACCCAAGATCTCCTAGGCAGCAGTAACACCCATGATAATCGTAGAGTTACCAAGTAGGTAGATTCTCGCAACGGCTTGATTGGGTCTTTGACCCAAGATGCCTAGGCAGAAAAGTAACACCCATGGTAGTTAGGGAGTTACCGTGTAGGTAGATTCTCGCAGACGGCTTGATCGGGTCTTTGACCCAGGGATCACCTAGGTAGCAGTAGTACCATGCTCATCGATTCTCGCAGATGGCTTGATTGGGTCTTTGGCCCAAGGACACCTAGGTAGTAGTAATCAATACCTTGGATACTAATTTGATTCTACTTAGAACTGTATCACAACCTAGCTATCATAAAAGTCACCCCGACACTCATATACCAACCGGGGACAAGGGAACCGATATCCCCCATTTCCCGCACATAATGGACCAATGACACAACATAATGCATTGTTCAATCTAGTGCAACCCTTCCTAGGCTCATCACCAACCATACAACTAGGAGAATTATGGAAATCCTCCAAAAGCCGCAACAAGAAGCCGAGGAACAAACCAAAAGGGAGATCCTGGACAAGGGGCGAGAACCGAAAGCAACGCCCCCCCGATCTCGCCTCCTGGGGAAACCCCAAATGAAATCAAAACTAGGGAGCCAAGAAACAAACTCCCAAGGGAAAAATGAAGTTGAGAGTATATCGATCACCGGATCGAAAGAAGCACCGTGATCAACACTCCATAACAAACAAAGGTGATGCCACACATTCGCTTTCCGAAGAAATATTTTTTTCAAGCATCCGCGAGTATGCACCCTCCCATATTCCTTTCCAAAATTCATGTTTTTCAATAATATTGGATGAAAATAAGATGCTTTCACTTGAGGTAGTTGTTTTTTTGTAGGAAGAACCCGCAAACCATTCACAAGCACCACCCACCGAGAGTTACGGAGTAGGTATCATTCTACCCTCGCATGATAGAGTCCCATAAAACTTTGCATATCCCTGACACCATTTCTCCATTGGAAATAAACCATAGGGTCCTCATACCCGACCATGTTTATCATCACCACACCTTGCATATGATAAACGTCCACGATGGTAGGTAGAGCCAACCCTCCATGGTGATCGTCATCCAAAGTAGACCATAAAACACCCCAAAAGTGACGCCATGGCCATACCATTTTAGTCCACGAAGCACCTCATGCCCATCCACATATCATGCATAAGGTCAAGTTCACCATTTAAACTCAACCCCTTCCCGGACGATCGAGTTGTACAAGCGTAATGAAAGCGCACCTCCATGCACCGCATTTGGCCCGCCATACCTCCATCAACATAAACCCATCTATGACATCTTCTCGCTTCATCAACCCCACACATGAGACCAACCAATGGGACCCCTACCCCTCGTAAAAAACACCATCCTCACACCTTCAAGTGAGCGACCCCCTTTCATGTTTTGGGGTACCCATCTTTGTGTTTTGTACAAACCAACCCCCCATTATTTTATTCTTTTGGTAAGTGTACAAAGACCGCAAAACTATTCCCTTCACCCCTTCGCCCTCATATTTCACCTTTTCTCCCATGGCAGTAGCCCCCATCTCCCTTGGTCGAAGTATTTCACCCCCCCCTCATGCACGCACCATTACGACAATCATAACCGATTCATACTCTCCCCGGAGGTCCTACCGACTCCGTGGGACTTTTCCCTTTAGAAATACCTATGAATGCCGCCAAGCTACTTAAGTATACTTCAGACCTCGGGCCACTGAAATCCCCATCATACGTTTTCATCTACCTCTCACTAGCATGCCTATGTTAAACCCATCATGGTTCGAGTTAAGGCGTCCTTTTTGTCGACCTCAATACCTCTTTTCCACAAAGGAAGCGAGTACCTTGGATGACCCCTCCCCGTGCAAAGGGGGTATCCTTGGGTGGCACTATGGGAGACATCATTGTCCATAGTTGTCATTGATCCTCTTGACATTCGACTACAACAAATGCTTTCATGTCACGATGGTATCATACCTTACAACCATTGCACTTTGATCAAGATCCATCGAAGACCCGTGCCTTTATAAGCGTCTCTGACAACAATGCTTACACAAGAAGGTCCCAACCAGCACATGTGCATACATCGCGCAGTGATATGCCATACCAAGATTACGCATATGGGTACCAAATTCCACCTATCGTCAAAGAAAAAAAAACGCCCTCGAGGGCATCAACGATCATCGTCAACAATCACTAGCATCACTACCATAGTAGTGACACGTGACAACACATGTATCTCGTCAATTTTGCTTTAACTAGCCATAGCATCACGAGCATGGGACATGCCCGCCTTGTTGAAATTTTGCAAATATGTTGTATATTTTTGTCTGCTTTGCAGGAGGTCCCTTAGGCCATGGTTATCTCGTAAATAGTGCAAGGTGTTGTCTATTCCAAAAGGTACACGCAGCTCCCTCTCTCTCTCTCTCTCTCTCGCGTACGATATAGAAAAGAAACCATAATGTATTTCAGCTATACGAGTTCTTCCTAGACCTCACACATTAGGGGGCAACGTTAACACCGGAAAAGTTGTACAATAGAAGACGACATCAATTAATGTCGAGCCCAAGGATTTACATGACGGAATACATTATGGAATCAAGAAGTATTTAAAATCTCTAAGGTTTTGAGAAAATCAAATTTTGAACTAGTCATAAATGCTCAAAATGCGTGTTTTTTCCTTCGATAAGAGCGCCTTCTACGTGCCCTTTTTTCCCGAAAAGCGTGCATTCCTAGAAATGGAAAAAGTCACTTTTCCCGGACCACTACAAGCAAAGGACATACTCCTTATGTGAAAGCCACCTAAGGACAGACCTACCGCTGCTCTCCTTAGACATTATGTGAGCACACAAAAGAATATTAAAGCACACAATGGAATCACACCTCTCCCTTGGGTCACCATCCATCATGTACCAAGGCAGGGAAGGAGGATTTGAAGCTCACCTATATAAACCCACCAAGAGATGAAAAAAATGGTGATCACAAGGTTATGCTAGCCAAATTTTCCCAAGCAACACCGACATTGTGTGAGACCCAAGAGTTGGAGCTAAAGAGGACTCGATAGTTGGCCACCCAACATCTTAGTCCACCACAAAGAGAGAGAGAGAGTTAGGGACCGCGTCTGAAGGTAGAACTTGAAAGACAAACATCCTTGAATCGATACCTAGAGCCATTGCCTAGGGGCCCTTTGGCAAGTGGGTAAGATTTTCTTTTATTCCAAACATTCAATAAGAAGAGGCCATCAAGCCATCGTTTGCATTATTACTGTTTGGAACTCTCTATATAGCTTCTTTTGTGTTTTTAGTTTTAGCTTTTTTAGCCAGAGCATACTTCAACATATTATTTCATTTAATTTTTATTCTTTTGAGCTCCCCCCACATACCGATTGTTTACCAATAGTTTAGAGAGTAGACCACACTCTCTAAGCTCGTGTGATTTCGTACACCCGTGCGTTGAATCCACCACAACAATAGTTTTAAGGCATAAAATGCTACAGAAAGCTACAAAAAATATGGATATGCTTGTTATATAGCTCAAATAATGTTGGGAGTGAAGATCTAGGCTCCCAAACACTTTTCCTAGACAACCCAAAAATGGTCTCCCGGAAATACCCACAATGCAAAAATACCGAAATGCGGCCCTAGGGTTGAATTGCGACTACAATCGAATATTGGATGGAGGTGGCTGAAACTGATATTAAAATGAATATATCTCCTCAAATATACCCTTCCAATGAAATTATGATTCCCTTCACCGAAAAAATCAAAACACCCCAAATGAGGCACCTGAAACCTCACGGCGGATGCTCAATAAAATAATGCAGTCCTTGAGGAAAACTCGCACCGTAGGAGGTGGAAATAGGTTGGCTTGGTGCCAAAAATATGAAATGCAGCTCCTTGACCTTCCTTTGTGGCCTCCCAATGGAAGGAATGCTTCCTCCACCGAAAAAAATATCTCATAAATTGGCCCTATCAATCCTCCATTGCAACACCTTGCAACACAACACAACTTTCGAACGTAAACCGTGTTGTAGTTAAAGACCGAAGCTTGGCATCGATGCACTGGATGTGGACTATACATCTCAATAATATCTCCCGAGTATGCACCTAAAATCCCTCGAGGATGAGTGTGGGATTCCCGCTTGGGAACACCCTTATACTAGACAAGTACAATAGACCCTTCTAAACAACAAAAGCATGCATAGAAATGTCACCCGACAATTCCAAATCCAAAAAAGATCAAAATCAATAATCATCCAACATGTCTTCTATGGCTGCCTTGCCCTTCCTTATATGAATTTTGAGCCTTCTCACCTTGGGTCCCACTCATTAAAGCCACTACTCTCATGGAGACTATCTCCTATTAACACTACCTTGTCTCCCATTAATGAACCACTCTCTCCATACCATCGTTGTTGATTTGTTCAACATTGACCTTGTCCACATGATTTTTCCCCTATTCACACATGGAGGTGCATTATCCAACTATTAAGATGATCCCCTTTCACATTAAGAGGGATTTTAATTCCTACTAAAATATATTTATGGGTCTCCCTACCCACTTATTCATCTATCTAAATGACAAAAGCATAAATTAATATTCCAATTAGCCGCATGCTAATTTTGGAATATTATAGTCCTCCCCTCGCAAATGTTGCTTATCCTCAAGCAACTGCAAGGATAGAACTGAAGAGCCTCCTCTTCTACTCTTGTAGCATCCTCATAAGATAATATTCTTCAATGAACAACATGTTGTCTCATCAATATGTCTCCAAGTTGCTCCTCCCAAGTGTACAAGTTAGCCTTTGGTGACAAATCCAAACGACTATCATCATGAAGAAGTGGGATATCCATCGAGGCAACTATGTTCTATATAGAGGCCTTCTTGAGTCACGGAATCTAAAATATATTTGGAACTATCATTCCCATGTGAAGCTTCCATCCCCAGGCTATCATCCACACAAAATGAGTCACCCTCCAAAATGGTAACTCATGGAAAAACTCCTCCACCTTTGGCTCCCGCAATGTAGGTGGGTCGCATAGCTGAACTTGATAGACCAAATTTTCTATCCCACGTTGTCTCTCTCTCCACTTATGAAAATTGTAGAGCCGATGGCCGATATTTGGGCATGCAATAATGTTGCCTTCAAGAGGCAAAAGGGAAACTAGATCTTCAAAGACCCCCTCTCTAGTATTTGCCCAAACCATCCCATATAAAGTCAATAGAATATGATCAAAATATGGGGCCCAAATGAGAAATATACTGAAGGTTATGTGTAGTTCTAAATGGTACCAATAGTATCCCAAGTGGTTACAAATGTAATTTTGCTAACCGATGTCTCGAAATAATATAATATGGCAAGTTGTCTCCCAACAATTTTCTAGTTGTGCATGTTATTTCATTTACTAGAAAATAGTAAATGGCATTGTGTATGAACCGAGCATACAAATAATAGCACAACACTTGCCCAAAGCCATACAAGAAATGCCTATCTCCATCATATATGTTGGTCTTAGGAAGACCATGAAGCCCAAATAAAATATTTCCCTCTTGTGGAGCAATGCACTCGTATATAAATGACAAGAGAATGAAAATAATTTGTTAGATGATCAATAAGTGAAAAAAATAGAACTCTTACCATGTACTAAGAGTAAGCTGGTAATGATGTCCATGGATGATCTCTCCATAGTGGTCTAATATGTCTCCATGAGACCTTGGTGAATGGAAAGGAATGAACCATGTGTTGCATGAATGCCTTATTCTTATGCTTGGAGATCCAAGTCAAGAAGATCATATCATAGTAATAGATATCTCCATCGACCACTCCATAACTCTCATCTCCTACTTGCCCATCAAGTGCACCATATGTTAAGTGATCTCGGGGAAAAACTCCAACAAATCCAAGCTCCCAAGTGACAATGTTGTTGGCCTTTTTGATAAGGCTCCTGTCATCTCATAACTCCCCTCTTTGACATCCCCCAATGCCAAAGTCACATATCATAATGCTACTACATGTGGGAGACTCCTTCCTATGTGGAATTACCTCCCGATCCTCCAAATCTAAAGAGTAGCCCCTTTGCACCATGATTTTGCCATCATCGTACTCTCGAAATGTGATGCAAAGTATGGGAGAAAATCAATCCATACTCTCCCAAGAGTATCGAAAGCAACAACAACTCTTGTTGCCTCCTCATCTCATCATCATACAAGTCACGGAGTAACATCATGATAGTTGACTTTTAGAATTCCCCATACAACCAAATCTTCTGCTTCCATAACATATGGGTGCCATGCAATGCCCCCAAACCATAACACACCCTTTGAAATAGGATATGTCACATGATGGACAAACTCTTTCAAGAGTAGCCGGTGTAGCCATGCATCCCGTTTGCCATGTGTCATAGATCTGCAAGTGGATCACCAACCCCTTTCTCACCAACCACACCCATTCATTCAAATGTGGGTGTCTCCTACCATGCTCCAAATTGGTATCATTCCAATTGGTAATACCACCCTCCCAAATCTGATTACTATCTTTTCATTCCATGGGATGTTGAAATGCAACCTCCTGTAGATCTCCAAATGAATACCACTCATCAATGACCAAGTTGACCCCATAAGGATCCAAATATGTTGTAGGAAAAAAATTCTCATTGATCCGTGAAGTGCTCATCAAGAAGGATTCATCATAATAATGGGAGATGCCATCCATCATAAGATATCCTCCATCAACCATCTGCCTATACACTACTACACAAGTGTATTGGTCATCGAATGTCCCAATAACAGCTTTGGACCCCCCAACTCATCATGGTCTGCTCAATGAGCGCTCTTGATCTCCATGATGGTGCATCTGTTGTCTCATGATCATACAAAATGATGAACACATAGTTCTACATTCGATTTATTAGGATAATGCTCATCCTATCCTCCAAAAACTATACACTCCAACCCAAAGTGTTGTGTGCATCTCATCGCTGAATAACTAGGATGACTATATATCTCCTCCTTGAACAAGTCAAGGGTCCTCTCGTGCAGTGATAGTCTCGCTGCTCCAAACCAACAATGTGTTTTGACCCTAGGCCATGCATTTTCCCTTATGACATGTTCCCACAATCCTCCATATGATGTGCTAAAATAATAGGAAGTGGAAATGTTTGTATACCTTGGTAAAGCTTGGGAACATCTTGTATCGCTACAAGGGTTCCTCCCTTTCGGTGTCATGAATCCTCCAACTAGCTAGTGATGATGATGGTCGCTCCTCTACTACCGCACCTTTTAGACATGGTACAAGTCTCCTCCTCCTAATGCATCTCCTAAATAATGCATGGGACTCTAAATGTCAAGAGATCAATACCACTTTGCAAGGATGCAAGTGTTCCTTCTCCCGATGCAAGTACTCCCGCAACAAGTGGTGGTGGAAGCTGCTTTTTCCCTCTCGGTTTCTTCTTATCGAACTTCTTGATCAAAATTTGAGTAAAATATTCATAAGCGACCACTCTTGCATGACTCAAATGGATGAACCACCAAATGTTTTCTTCACCCTCAAGGTGCAACACCGCAATCTCAACAACTTCTCTTTCTACTACCGGATGTAGCAGGGGAAGAATGCATCCAACTCCCTTCTCCAATCCCTTGTCGTGCATGCAGATGACCCATCAAATGTAGACAATAGAAACATGTAATCTATAGCTACAAGGTATCCTCTCTTCTTTGATCTAAATAAACTGTTGGAGAGTTAGATTCTCTTTGAAAGCCCTCGATTGAGACTTGTACTTTGCAAGATAATCGCTTAGAATCTCATGATCTAAGTTTCCTCCATCTCCATGCCTTTCATATTCTTCTTCAAAAGAAAATATCATAGTGTATTTCTTTGTAGCTCTATGCAATAACGATTCCTTCTTCTCGATAGAAAGTGCATGGACATTCCCCATCTTGAAACCCTCTAGAGGTCTCACTGCATCTCTCCATTCTCATTTGCTTGACCTCCTTTTAGAGGTCCTTCATAGATCCGAAAAGATATGAGACAAAGCTAATTCCTTCCATCTTTGTATATCTCTTTTACTTCTTATAGCATATTGGCCGAAACTCATAGGCCGAGCCAAGATTATGCTTTCGATACCACCATAATATCCCCCAAAATGGAAAAGACAAACAGAATATAGAACAAAATGCTGAAATAGAAGTGAATAAATAAATACACCATTACATGGGACAAATTTACAACCATCCTATTAAACATATCAACAACACAGGCACAATATCTTGAGGATCAAGTCACTCAAGAAATACAATACAAGCCTCTAATAAGCAAATATGCCAACACATGAAAAAATAACTACTATAAAAATGCCTTGAGACATGACAATGCAGTTTTTAGGGAATAAAATGCTACATAAAAGCTACACAAATATCGATCTGATGTTATATAGCTCAAATAATGTTGGGAGTGAAGATCTAGGCTCCCAAACACTTTTCTTAGACAACCCGAGAAAGGGTCTCCGGAAATACCCACAATGCAAAAATACCGAATGCAACCCTAGGGCTGAAATTGTCACCTCTGCATCGAATACTGGATGGAGGTGGCTAAAAACATAATATTAAAAGTGAATAGATCTCCTCCAATAGAACATTCCAATGGAATTCCGATCCCTTCACTCGAAAAGTAAACACCCCAAATGAGGACATCGAAATCCCACTATCAGCATGCTCAATAAAATAACATAGTCCTTGAGGAAAAATTGCATCGTATGAGGTGGAAATAGGTTGGCTCAGTGCCAAAATATGAAAATTCAGCTCCTAGACGTTCCTTGTTGGCCTCCCAATGGAAGGAATCTTCCTCCACCGGAAAACTAGCTCGAGAAATTGGCCCTATCAATCCTCCACTACAACACCCCGCAAACACAACACAACTATGAACGTAAACTATGTTGTAGTCGAAGATCGAAGCTCGGGCCCGATGCCTCGATGTGGAATATACACCAATAATCTCTCCTGAGTAGGCACTCGAAGTCCCCCGAGGATGAGTGTGATTCCCACTCGGGAACACCCTTGTACTAAACAGGACTACAAACCCTTCTAAACAACAAAAGCATGCATAGAAATGTCACTCGACAATTCCCGGCATCTAAAAATATCAAAATCAATAATCATCCACCATGCCTTCTATGGATGCCTTTCCCTTCCTTATATTCATTGTGAGCCTTCTCACCTTGGGTCCCACTCATTAAAGCCACTACTCTCATGGAGACTATCTCCCATTAACACTACGTTGTCTCCCATTAATGAACCACTCTCTCCATACCATCGCTATTGATTTGGTCAACATTGACCTTGTCCACATGCTTTTGCCCTCGTTCACACATGGAGGTGCTTTATCCATCTATTAAGATGATCCCCTTTCACATTGAGAGGGATTTTATTCCTACTAAAGAGATTTATGGCTATCCCTACCCACTTATTCGTCTATCTAAATGAAAAAAAGGGAAAAAATTAATATTCCAAATTTAGCTTTGCATGCTAATTTAGGAATATTACAATGGAGCTCTTATGGAACTCACACCACTTTCTTGTGTCTTTATTTGGTTTTCGCGGTGTTGTTCTTTGCTCGTGGGATTTAGCAAAGCTGTCTCGTGTCGCCATGCCTTGGACTTTTTTCCTTTGTTCTATGGTTTTGTGGGCACCTTTCCCTTGGGTTATTGCCAAAATCCACCTTAAGTGCAGGAAGGCGGTGATTCGTAGTGGCACGCAAACTCACGCTCGCCTACGGCAGGCCCCAGCCCCTAACCGAATGCGGAGAGCACTCTCTCCGGGTCGACCTCGAAAAATGTATCAATAGGGCTTGAGATGACTGAAATGAGTGCTAATTTTAGGCTAGGTATATGAATCAAGGAGTTTGGAATGATTTTTAAGGGCTTTTTGTTGGAAAAAAGGGGAAAGGCAATTTTGGGCTTGGGGATTGAGGCCAAATTCTTGCAGAGTTCAAGTTGGGGCAGGGTAGGCAATGATCTTGATGTCTTAGATCAAATGAATGGATTGAAAATACTGCTGAGGAGCTGAAGAGGGAAAGAGAGTGCAAGGATCCTCTTCAAACTGACGAAAAACATGTAAAACTAAACAAAATTTTAAGGCAGAGCACCAGCAAACTAATGAATTCTACCTCAATTACTCATTTGTTTAATTCAGAAGCATAGAGAAGGGAAATGGCATACATATAAAATTAATGAAACTTACAATAACATGGAGAAAAACATCATCAAAACTCAGAAGCCACAAGGATCCCAACAAGTGCTGCAAAACTCTGGTCTTTCCTTTGCCAAAAACTGAAAATGGATATACAATGAGGTGCCAAACTTTTCCCAAGAGTCCAACCTCTGAAAATGATTGAGAAAATACCATATATAGACCATCCTAACCCCATTCCATGCCTCTAGGGGTCAAGCTCATCCTTTTAGGAGCTGTTTCAACCAATTCTAAACATGGAGCTAAAATCTAGGCAGCCAAACAACTTGCCTCTATATGCTAGGAAACTGATCCATTCACTTAATTTTCACTTTTTAGTGAATGAATCCTCTAGAAAAAGTAAAAACATGCCAAATTTACATCATAGCCACAAAATTACATCAATATAGAACAATAATTATATCAAGAAGTGAAACTAGTCAAACTGGCCGAATTTCTGAGCTGAAAAGTAAAAATTGGACCAAAATCCTCTATGCGTCGCGCCAGAAAACTCAATGTGCCGCGCCACTTTGAGACTATTTTTGGGGAGCTTCCTGAAGTCCAAATTGTGCTCATGATAGCTCGTTGGATAGCCCTGTCTGTCTGCTATCCAACCCAAGTGGAATTTTTCAATTTGGATGTCATTTTCCCCTGCAAAACTGCAATCTCCCAAGACTGGTTCCTGCTGGTGCAAAAAGTGGCAGAAAGGCCATTTTTGGAGTGTTTTTGACCTTTAAGACCACCCATAAATTCATGAAATATCTCAGCCATTCCTGAGCATGCATAATTTACCATAAAAAATCCAAAAATGTAAATTTTTCGTCCAGAAGATCTCTCAAACGTAAGCGCGCGTTGAGTGGCGCGACGCGTCGGGCAGAAAAACCTGTTTTGCAACCAAAATTTTCAAAAATGACAAAATTTACTCCAAATTTGCTGAAATTCAGAGTGAAGGTCTCCCATCATGTCTCATGCTCAGCCAAGATTTGGAGTGGATCAGGCCTTTTCCGACGTTTCAGTGCCCTCTTGGTGCATGCAGTTCAGTGGCAGAATCACTGTCTTTGTCATATAATGTATCGGTGTCCGCCTCCATGGTGTTGAAAGTCTATGTTGGCTTAAATGAGATGAAGAATGAGAATTTGGTGTTTTTGTTTTCAATTTCCAAATATTTTCAAATAGGAAAGGAGTGCGGGAAATAAGGCAATGTGCACAGTGGAATGCAACCAAGTGAAATTTGCCCTTTTAAAACTTCTGATTTGACAATGTAGAGACAATGGAACAGCTAAGTGATATGAGGAAGGGATAATGATAAGAAAGTGGTAGGGTTTTGAGGATGAAACATGGGAATAACGGGTATAAGGGATATGGTTGTGTTGGGACAGAGGAAATAGGAGAGGGGATTATGATAATAGTATGATAACAGTGATAGGAACACAAATGAAAAATGGGGTGGGAGCGTTTAGCACCAATAGTTAAACTTCAACACTTCATTTCAAACCCTAAGGGAGCAGATTTTGACATGGATATAGGGTTTTTTTTCACCAACCAAATTTTAATGTCTTTGCCTCTAAACCACACCACACATGAATAAACTCACTGAAAAAGCATGGTCGAACTTACTTGGAGAAAAATGAGTTGAATCGATTTGATTTTTATGGAGCGGTGATGATTTTGTGCCTTGGAGGTCCTGTGCGCCGTGCGCACTCCCAGTGCGTCGTGCCTGGTGAGTGCACCGCGCCAGTGTTAATTTACACTGCAGAAATCTTCCCAATGCACCGCACACCAGCCCAACGCGCCGCGCTCAACATTTCTCCATAATTTCGGCCTTGAAACACTGTTTGTTTTCTCCATGATTTGTCTTAGGTTCTTTGATGTTTTGGTGTGCAAATGGATTGTCGAATGTGAAAATATCTCATGTATACAAAGGACTTTGATTCTTTCTTTTGACAAACCCATTTTTGCATTATTTTGAACTTTGACACTTTTCACCTTTAATACATACTCTGCTCTTTGTTTCCACTGATTTTTGAGCTGATGATGAATCCTTTGTCGATATTTTGCAGGGATGGTTGGCTTGCTTTGGAAAAGGCGACCAGGGCCGCGCTTGAAGAACTGTAGAACTAAAAAACTTTAAGAATATACATGGCATTCATTACAAAAGATGAAATGATGATTTTTCTTCAAAACAGAGTTTTGAAGAAAAGTCACGATCAAAGATTGCGATGAAACCTTATTTTAAAACTCCCTCATGTGTCTGCTGGTATTATTTGACATTTTGAAGACGAAACTTGCCAAACCCTAGACCTAGAAAGACCTAAAAACCCTAAAATAACTCTTTGCTGACCAAGAGACGAAACATGACTATGAATGACTGTAAAATTGATTTTAATGAACTTCGATAAACAGACCTAAGCCAGCAGGATAAGGCATGAGGGGTATGACTGAGAAGGCCCTTCCGTCAGATAATGGCATGCCCCTAACGGAATGCAGATGAATGGACTGAATGGGACACCTAAAAATTAAATGCAACAAAGAGTTTTGATCTCTGATGGAGGGATGTCAAGACCGAATCTAACATTGGCTCCAATGGGGATGGTAGCTCCAGCTCCTTGGAGGTGCGAAGAACAACAGATCTTTGGGAGAGCAGACAGTGCCTTCGTCCATTGGGCTATGGAGTCATTATTTCGACAAACAACACAAAACTCTTGACTCATTTTATTGACTGAAACTTGACTGAAACTGAATCAACCTTGAAACTAAAATGACTGAAAAAACTGACTCGATGTAAAAATAAATGACTCATAACTGACTTAACTAAAACAAGTACTTGCAAAGCTTTGTTTAATGGCAACAGTCCATCAAGATTCGAGGGTTCCAAATCATGATGACAACCAACTACATGCTGATGGAATATGTAAAATCATGTGTAGTGTGCCTTCCAATGTAACCAATCCAGCAGATGGCTACATACCGAAATTTTGCTCTCACTTTTCTCGAGCAGGTAGAATGATGTACATGTAGGAAACTCACAATAACCACTGAAACCAAAGCTTTTGATAACGAACCGGGCAACATTTATCTTTTCTGATGCTTGCAAAAGAATGCTGAAGGGATCTTGAAAATCCTGAAGCACTAGTTGGTCTTGAGATCCAGCAGCGAAAATACAACTACTCGCTTCATTCTGATCTGAAAGAACAATTGATTTCCGAGTAATATGAAGGCACAGAGAGGTATAGGTTTCCTCCATCTGAGTGTTAGCTGTAAGTTCCTTGACCATGAGAAATTCTGGCATATTGTCTCTCTCAAGCTCATATTCCTCAACTTCATGGTCTAGGTCATTCTTAAACAGAAAACAATCTTCAAGATTATCAAACATGACAGCCTTATCATCTTCATGAAAGAAAATATTATCTGTTTGCTGATCTATAAAACTAATTACAAAACCGTCATCATTTTAAAAAGAGGAAGAAGTTTCACCAACACTTTCTTGACCATGAGAATACTGCAAATCTGCTTTAGCTTGGGCTGTAACATGACCTTTCAGGAGTTGATCTATCTGATCTTCAGACAAAGGAGATTATGCTTTTTGTTTGCTTTTGCTCAAACAGTGATTGTCTTCATGAAATAACATTTTAAAACGTGAAAAACCTGAATGACAGTCCTTAATTCCCTGATCTTCTGAAATTTGAAAACATGGTTGATCATCTTCATATGACACGGAAATCAAATTATCATTTATCACTGAGTTATTGAAAGAAGATTTTTCACTTACTTGAACAAAGATCTCATCTTGTTTTTCATGAACTGACTGGATTACCTCCTCATGAAGGCTTTGTTCTAATGAAATGAGAACATTTGGATCAAAAACTCTGTCTTATTCATTCCAGATGATCTCAACAGCAGAGTTCTCCTTCATGGGATTCAACACAAGGTATTCTTGATCATCATGATCTGAATCTAGATCTGAAATATTTGTCTTGATTTTTTCACATTCTGAAATTGAAACTCGACTTTTTTGCATATTGTCTTCTTCTATGGACAGATCTGAAACAAAATATTTTCTTTCATAATTTTTCATTGTACTAAGATCTTGATCTCGCTGCAAAGTTTCCTGAGCATCTTGTTGAGTATCTTCTAAGTTCTCTTTATGTTGCTGAAATGGATTTTCGTATAGAGCCTCCATGATCTCATCGTCCATGAAGTCATCATCTTCATAAATTTTTTCAAGATTTTCAATAAAACTATGAACATGGCTACAACAGTTCTGAACTAAAGTCAAGGATGGATAAGATTCCTTATACCTTTCAAAGAACATGGTATGAAAATCCTTTAAACAGTAAATACAAGCAGGCGGCAAGATTTCATACCAAGATCGAGCTTCACCTTCCAGAGTGGCCATGAATATCTTCATCAAGCAATCTTCAGGAAAATCAACCTTCAACTTGCGGATATGTATGTGAAATCTAACTAGATGTAAAGCAGCATCCTTCCTACCATCATCTTTAAACATAGGTAAATTCCTTTGCCAATCTACCTTAGGAATTTTATTTGGAAAACCTGGAATGTGATCTCGGCTCATGGGAGCATACCTTCGATCCAGTGAAACCATTTTGATAACAATGAATTCACCAAGAAATTCCTCAGGCTACTGATTCTTGAAGAGTAGACGCCATAAAAATTATGAACCTTAGGATTCTTCGACACTGGAGTCGCCAAGTGAATGATTCCAGCCTTGTGGTGTCTGATCGTTGTCCACCATCAACGATCAGATCGAACTTGATACATGTACTGGGGCAATACAATCTACAAGTCGAGTGTCACATTCACAAGCTAGACCGGAGATTGACTGAAGCAGCATTTATCTACTTCCACTATTGCAAAGCAAAAGCGTTTCGAAGGCTACCTGGCATAACTTCAGGCTCCATCTGTAGCTTGTAAACGTAACATATAACTTGTGAATCCCTAGTATGGTCGCCACTATGTTAGTTCCCAAATCCACCTCAGGCTGAAGTAAGGCAGAAAAAGGACAACACCAAACCACGCTCAGCCTCGTAGCTAGCCCTACGAGGACAGGAGAGGGCTCTCTCCGGGTCAATCTCAATGAAAATATTCAGAGGGACTTGAGATGACTAAAAAAACAACTGATCTTAGGCTAGATAAACAAATAGGAGGGTTTGATTTTGATTTTTTAGGATTTTGTTGGAAAAAGGGGAAAGACAATTTTTGGGCTTGGGGATGAGGCCAAATTCTTGTAGAGTTCAAGTTGGGGTAGGGAAGGCAATGAATTTGATGTCTTAGATCAAATGAATGGATTGAAAATACTTCTGAGGAGCTGAAGAGGGCAAGAGAGTGCAAGGATCCTCTTCAAACTGACGAGAAACATGTAAAACTAAACAAAAGTTTAAGGCAGAGCACCAGCAAACTAATGAATTCTGCCTCAATTACTCATTTGTTTAATTCAGAAGCAAAGAGAAGGGAAATGGCATACATATAAAATTAATGAAACTTACAATAACATGGAGAGAAACATAATCGAAACTCAGAAGCCACAAGGATCCCAACAAGTGCTGCAAAACTCTGGTCTTTCCTTTGCCAAAAACTGAAAATGGATATACAATGAGGTGCCAAACTTTTCCCAAGAGTCCAACTCTGAAAATGTCTCAGAAAATACAATATATAGACCATCCTAACCCCTTCCCATGCCTCTGGGGGTCGAGCTCATCCTTCTAGGAGCTATTTCAAACAATTCTAAACATGGAACTGAAATATAGGCAGCCAAACAACTTGCCTCTATATGCTAGGAAACTGATCCATTCACTTAATTTTCACTTTTTAGTGAATGAATCCTCTAGAACAAGTAAAAACATGCCAAATTTACATCATAGCCACAAAATTACATCAAGATAGAACAATAATTACATCAAGAAGTGAAACTAGTCAAACTGGCCAAATTTCTGAGCTGAAAAGTAAAAATTGGACCAAAATCCTCTATGCGCCGCGCCAGAAAACTCAATGCGCTGCGCCACTTTGAGCCTATTTTTGGGGCACTTCCTGAAGTCCAAATTGAGCTCATGATAGCTCATTGGATAGCCCTATCTGTCTAATATCCAACCCAAGTGGAATTTTTCAATTTGGATGTCATTTTCCCCTCCAAAATTGCAATCTCCCAAGACTGGTTCCTGCTGGTGCAAAAAGTGGCAGAAAGGCCATTTTTGGAGTGTTTTTGACTTTTAAGACCACCCAGAACTTCATGAAATCTCTCAGCCATTCCTGATCATGAATAATTTACCATAAAAAATCCAAAAATGTAAATTTTTCCTCCAGAAGATCTCTCAAATGTAAGCGCGCGTCGAGTGGCGCGACACGTCGGGCAGAAAAACCTGTTTTGCAACCAAAATTTTCAAAAATGACAAAATTTACTCCAAATTTTCTGAAATTCAGAGTGAAGGTCTCCCATCATGTCTCATGCTCAGCCAAGGAAGCTTCGGCCAAGATTTGGAGTGGATCAGGCCTTTTCTGACGTTTCAGTGCCCTCCTGGTGCATGTAGTTCAGTGGCGGAATCACTGTCTTTGTCATATAATGTACCGGTGTCCGCCTCCATGGTGTTGAAAGTCTATGTTGGCTTAAATGAGATGAAGAATGAGAATTCGGTGTTTTTGTTTTCAATTGCCAAATATTGTCAAATAGGAAAGGAGTGCGGGAAATAAGGCAATGTGCACAGTGGACTGCAACCAAGTGAAATTTGCCCTTTTAAAACTTCTAATTTGACAATGTAGAGACAATGGAACAGCTAAGTGATATGAGGAAAGGGATAATGATAAGAAAGTGGTAGGGTTTTAAGGATGAAACATGGGAATAACGGGTATAAGGGATATGGTTGTGTTGGGACAGAGGAAATAGGAGAGGGGATTATGATAACAATATGATAACAGTGATAGGAACACAAATGAAAAATGGGGTGGGAGCGTTTAGCACCAATAGTTAAACTTCAACACTTCATTTCAAACCCTAAGGGAGTAGATTTTGACATGGATATAGGGTTTTTTTTCACCAACCAAATTTTAATGTCTTTGCCTCTAAACCACACCACACATGAATAAACTCACTGAACAAGCATGGTCGAACTTACTTGGAGAAAAATGAGTTGAATCGATTTGATTTTTATGGAGCGGTGATGATTTTGTGCCTTGGAGGCCTTGTGCGTCGTGCGCACTCCCAGTGCGCCGCGCCAGTGTTAATTTACACTGCAGAAATCTTCCCAATGCGCCGCGCACCAGCCCAACGCGCCGCGCTCAACATTTCTCCATAATTTCGGCCTTGAAACATTGTTTTGTTTTCTCCATGATTTGTCTTAGGTTCTTTGATGTTTTGGTGTGCAAATGGATTGTTGAATGTAAAAATATCTCATGTATACAAAGGACTTTGATTCTTTCTTTTGACAAACCCATTTCTGCAGTATTTTGAACTTTGACACTTTTCACCTTTAATACATACTCTGCTCTTTATTTCCACTGATTTTTGAGCTGATGATGAATCCTTTGTCGATATTTTGCAGGGATGGTTGGCTTGCTTTGGCAAAGGCGACCAGGGCCGCGCTCGAAGAACTGTAGAACTAAAAAACTTTAAGAATATACATGACATTCATTACAAAAGATGAAATGATGATTTTTCTTCAAAACAGAGTTTTGAAGAAAATTCACGATCAAAGATTGCGATGAAACCTTATTTTAAAACTCCCTCATGTGTTTGCTGGTATTATTTGACATTTTTAAGACGAAACTTGCCAAACCCTAGACCTAGAAAGACCTAAAAACCCTAAAATAACTCTTTGCTGACCAAGAGACGAAACATGACTATGAATGACTGTAAAATTGATTTTAATGAACTTCGATAAACAGACCTAAGCCAGTAGGATAAGGCATGAGGGGTATGACTGAGAAGGCCCTTCCGTCAGATAATGGCATGCCCCTAACGGAATGCAGATGAATGGACTGAATGGGACACCTAAAAATGAAATGCAACAAAGAGTTTTGATCTCTGACGGAGGGATGTCAAGACCGACTCTAACATATGCACTTACAAAAATTGTTTTTTAAGGACTGTCACCATATGTGACATTGGTGATGGAACTTAAAGGTCCATCTCAGGTATGACCCTCACCAATATCCTTTTTTATTGTAGTGGTAGTTGGAGGTCAAACTGCACATTCCATCTCAATTCGTTTGTGTGTTTGACTGAGGTCGGGGCTGACTATACCATGGGCTAGTAAGAGGTCAGGCCGACCAACATTAGAGAAATTTTGAGGTCTAAAATGGGCCTCCTAAGGAATAATATAAAATAATAGTGGAAATAATAAAATAATATTAGGTTACATCATCAAATTTTAGAGGGAAAAATAAAATAAAATTTTAAACTTGTATTTTCAAGTTATCTCCCTATGTTTTTACTCAAAATTCGATCATGATCGCTTGTTGGATGCATAATTTAATTCCTCATCCATGGAGTACCCATGTTGCATACTTTCTATGGACCCCGCTACATGAAAAATGAGAGATATATGGAAAACGTGATAAATACATGAAAAACATGATTGCAATCATGTCTTTCATGTATTTCTCATTTTTTGTGTAGAAGGGTCCATAAAAAGTATGCAACATGGGTACTCCTTGGATGAGAAATTAAATTATTCATCCAATGAGTGCTCCACTAGAAATTTGAGTAAAACCGTAGGGATATAAGTTGAAAATACGAGTTGAAAAAAGTAGTTTTTATTTTTTAATATTTTTGGTTTTTTACTCCAAAAATGATGAATCATCCCCAATGGTTGACATCATCATCTTGAATCATATTCGTTCTTATAAATTTTATTTTGGTGTTACGTTCAGAGTCGACCTTCTCTACACAATTTCTAGATTAAATAGCCTTGAATGGTTAATAGATCACTATTGATCCATCTGGTGGTAACCAATGGATCATATTCCTCATTGTAACATAGGTTTCTCCTCATCATTCAGGTTAGTGTAGAATACATGCGGCTTATTTTGGTGGTTGAACACACACCCACACAAATTTCACAAAGACACATAGATCTAAAATACACATGTATAACTCAGAAAACATAATTCTATTATACAATATGTTCCTCACCCAATCATTTTGAGAGGTTTACTTTACAATAACACCATGGATGGCCTAGTATTCATTTAAATGGTTTCCTCTTGGATTTTGTCCAGCTGAACAGATCACATGCCTTACAATTTAAAATTTACTATAGAATCGTGGATCATTTGAGATCTAATATTCTCTCCACAAAATCAATAAATACATGCTTGAAAGTGAAAATCCATAAAAATCGATAAGTGGTTACCTAAAAATTGAGGAAAATTGCATCTCCTCAACCATTATTCCACATACTCATCTTCCAGAAGTTTCAATATTCAATTTTGATTAAGGAGGTGTTGATGCTCCTACATCAGACTCCCAAGGTAAAAAAAAATTATGACCTCCTAGTCATGTGCCTTCATTATTGCATCTCGTTCTTCTT
This sequence comes from Pinus albicaulis, assembly GCA_034641835.2. Classification (NCBI taxonomy): domain Eukaryota; kingdom Viridiplantae; phylum Streptophyta; class Pinopsida; order Pinales; family Pinaceae; genus Pinus; species Pinus albicaulis. The sequence goes on along the minus strand of CM076571.1, from coordinate 457,041,658 downwards.
TACTCAATCTTCTTCTCCACATGTATCGTTAAGCTTCAAATTGTACTCATTAGTGAGTTGCAACCAAGCCTCCATTGACACCTCACCAAGCTCTCTCCTCTAGATTGATCTTTTGGCATCTCAGGTTCACCTCCTCTGAAACCTCTAGAGCTTCCTCTGCTCCTCTAGGATGTTGCACACTGCTCAATTCTCTCAACAATTCTACCCACATCTGAAACTTGTGGAATTTCCAAAACAACTTCTACCCAACCAAAAGTGGAAGTTTCTTACCTTCAACCTGCAAGAAATATTTCCCTACTCTAATACCACCTAATAGCGACCATTTCTAGGGTCGCTTCAAATTTATTTTCTGTTGGTTATGGTCCCACGAAAATAGTAAAAGCTTCATCTTATTTGCAACAAAAAAATAAATCTCTTAAAACCCCAAGCCCCCCCACATTCCAATTGTTGAAACCACAAGTCAACCATCTAACCGCACAGTCTAAACCTGATGTTGTGAAATCGAGTTTCATCTTATAGGTCGGTAGGTCGGGATAGTTAGAGGTTGGACTCCACATTTCATCTCAATTAATTTTTGCACCCAACTAATATTGGGGTCAATTATACCACAAACTAGTCGTAGTTCGAGCCAACCAAGAAAATCTCAAAAAAAAATAAAGGCCCAACTATGGGTTGGAGTTGTCCCTCTCTTCACAATTTCCAAGATAGAGAGTCCCGATTGGTTAATGGATCACCAATGATCCATCCAATGATCAATGATGGATCATATTACTCATTGTATCATGGGTTTCTCCCCATCATTTAGGTCCATGTAGAATATTTTTGACTTATTTTAGTAGTTGAACACTCATCCACATAGATTTCATAAAGACACACAGATCCAAAATACACACATATAACTCAGAAAACATAATTCTATTACACAATATGTTCCTCACTCAATAATTTCATGAGGTTTACTTTACAATAACACTATGGTTGGCATGATATTCATTAAAATTGTTTCCTCTGGGCCTTTGGCTACCTCAACACATCGCATGCCTTACAAGTTATAAATGAATACATAATCGTGAATCATTCCATATACGTTATTCTCTCTAGAGAATCAATAAATGCACGCTTGAAATGGAAAATACATAGCAATCGATAGGTGGTTACATAAGATTTGAGGAAAATTGCATCTCCTCATCCATGCTACCACGTTCTCATCTTCTAGTAGTTTGAAGATTCAAGTTTTACTGAGCAAGGGTTGATGATCCTACATCATTAAAGCTTGTTTGGAGAAAACAAAAAATGAGATAGACATGCATTACATATATCCTTAAAATGTAAGTAGGGCTTATTTCCATTGTAATAAATGGAAGTCACATGTTGTGCATCCCTATCATGTAATGGATAATGTCATCAATTTTAACCTTGTCGATACAACCAATGAGTTATTATGGCTTCTACCCACAACAAATGAATAATTTGATAGTATAATAAGGTTGAAAACCATCTAAAGCTATCAATATAAGGCAATATAAGTTATGGAGAAAGGAAATAACATAAGTAAGAGAGATAATACATGCATGTAGTACTTATGTAGATTGTTGGTATGAACCTAGGATGTTTCTTGTGTGAATTATGCCCATGGTATTTAATATTCTAGGGTAGGCATATGAGTTAAGGTAGGCATGCATTTTAGGGACCCTAGTGTGGTTGGTTAAATTGAATCATAGGAGGAGTTATATCCTATTCAAATAGTTCTAATTGTGTTTCCATTATGTAAATGTGCATGGAAGGGTAAGGGGAAATATGCATCTACAATGGATAGGAAGAAAATGATTTTCCAACAACACTAACAAAGACTAGAACTAGTAAAGAAATTAATTGAAGAGCCTCACTTCTTTGTAGTTTGTAGTAAATATTTTTTCAAGGTGAGCCATTTCTCTATCTTAATATATATATGTATGCAACTACAAAACCCATATTCCATTAATTTTTTACACTATAATATAACAATCAAGAAGGAAGGAAGGATCACGATGAAAAAACATTGGTGTTGGTTCATCCATGAGATGAACTTGATTTGGTGAATTGTGTAAGTTTTAAAACAATGTGATGCATATAAATATTCTTAATAAAAAAAAATTAAAACAATGAAAATAACATATTACATAGATATTTACAGTGGAAACCCAACTATGGAAAATTGACAAACCATTTAGAGTCGCACCTCTAATTTTTATCATGATCAATCAATTTCATTGTTTTCAATATGATATATATAATACAAAATCATCCAAAACCCATAATTCATAAGCCTAAATTATATTACAACCATAATTCCTTATCTAGAATTTAAAAACCATGGGAAAAACCACCATACACCTCAAAACTATGAAAAGATAAAACCATGTGTTGAAAACCACTGAAAATGGATGCAATTAAAACCACCCCAAATTTTTTTATTAGGGAATCTTCCCCTTTGTTAGCTCCCAATTGCACTCAGTGCATATGAATTACGCATGGGGCTAATTGTGTAAAGAATATAACACATACAAAACATTCTCCCACTTGTTTTATTTGAATATAGGGGGTCATAGGAGTACATGGTCAACAATTCAGCCATCAATGTCCACTATTTCTCTACACCAAGAGATCTTCATTGTGCTCATAATATTTGTTAATTAATATTCAAAGTGTCCACCTTTATGAGCGACACCTTCTTGTATTCAATCATGCCTATCATAAGGTGTTATTGAACATCAATATGCTTTGTCTTAGAATGATAAGCTAGGTTGTTTGTAAAAAATATTACACTTTGACTATCACAATCTAACCTTATAAATTCCTATATAATCCCAATGCCTGAACACAATCTATATAACCATGATAACTTCCTCACTTGCATGAGTGGTTTCCAGGTATTCAAATTTTTGTAGTTGAGTATGCCACTAAATATTGTATCTTTCTCATCTAACTAATTTCTCCTTGAAATAGGATAAACACATAACCACTTGTAGATCTTTTGTGATCCATATCTCCCTCCTAGTCATTGTTAACAAAGCCATGTATTTCCAACACTATGTCTTCTCCAGGTCTTTCTTGGTAGGAAATTCCATATTTGTAGTGCCATGAAAATGCTTGAAAACCATCTTTACAATTTTCTAATGTTACTTACTTTGATTTGACATACACCTGCTCAAAAATCCCATTGTGTGTGCAATTTTTGGTCTATTATAAGACCTATCATACATGAAACTACTAAGACCACTAACATATGGAACATGAGACATATCCGCTTCCTCTTCTTGTGCCTTGGGACATTGACCTACATATAGCCTTACACTTGCAAGAAGGACTTATTTTGCATATACAACCTCTACAATATTTTATCAACATAATTCCTTTGATTCAATCATATTTTCTTGTTTTCTCAATCTCTTTTAATTTCCATTCCCAAAATAAAATTTACAGCACCAAGATATTTCATGTAAAATTTAGAGGACAATTGAGTTTTCACTTCCTTGATGATTTCCATGTTGTTTCTTATCAATGACACATAATCACATATAAATAAAATAATCAGCTACTAATTTCAAATACACATAATGATAAACTTTGCTCCTTCTGAAACCAAGTTCCAATATATAAGTATCGATTTTTTTATACCACATCCTTGGACATTACTTTAACCGATACATGGACCTTTTAATTTATGAACCATTTTTTTCTTACCTTTCAATATAAAATCCTCTGGCTATTTCATATTGATTTCTTCTTCTAGATCCCATGTAGGAATGTTGTCTTCACATCCATTTGTTCTAATTCAATATCAAAAACAATAACAACAAATAAAATAAATATAATAGAAGTTAAATCAACGATAAGAGAACAAATTTACCAATGTCAATTTCCTCAACCCAGGAATAAACTTTTTCTTCTAACTAAGGTTTGTATTTATCCACTTTACCTTTAACTATTAACTTCTTCTTAAACACCCATTTAATTCCAATGGGATTTATTCCAACTAGAATATCACCTAGATACTAAGCCTCATTCTTGTCTAAGGACACCATTTCTTCAACCATGGGATTTTCTAGAGTTTTCCATCTTATAAATTCACTGCCTCCCTAACTTTTTTGTAATCATCATAAATAATAGACAAAGAAAAACTAAAACAAATATTAGGTGGAGTATACCTTTATGGTTCCTTTGTTTCTCAAAACGATCCCCTCAATATTAGAGTATGCTATTCTTCTTCTTATTCTTAATTTTCCTCTATTGGGTTGATTATTCATCATACAACTTAAACTCCACTACCTCTAGTTGTTTCTCCCTCGATGGGACTTTCTATTTGACGATGTCCTTGACCTCTCTAATGACAACATCTCAATTGTAAACAACCTTCCTAGTTTCTAGTTTCCAAATTTTATAATCATTTAAACAATATTTGTAACCAATAAAGATGCACTTTTCAACTTCATTTTCCAATTTACTCCTATTTTCCTTTGGAATTTGTACATAACTATTGCATCCAAAAACTCTAATATGTTTAAGAGATGGTTTCTTACCATCCTTGCCTTGTACATATTCTTTTCAATTGATGCTAATGAGGGTGATGTATTTACTAAGTAACATGTATTATCCATTTCCTCTACGCAGAAATTCTTTCCTGACCTGCTATCACTTAGCATGCTACTTTCTTTTCCCATCAGTGTCTTATTCACCCTTTCTACCACCCCATTTTGTTGAGGTGTGTATGTCATAGTGTTTTGTCTTGCTACATTACATTTCTTAAATCATTATTCAAACTCATTCTTTCATAATTCCCCACCATTTTTTGTCCTCAAAACCTCTATTTTATTCTTTGTTTGATTGTCCACAAGAGCCTTTAATTATTTAAATTTTCTAAATATATTAGGTTTCTTTTGGAAGAAATAAATCTATATATTCCTCGAGAAGTCATATATGAATGAGACATAGTGCATATATTTTCCTAGTGATGGAATAGAAACACCTCTAAACATATCACTACAAAATAACTCTAAAAGTGCCTTATCCATTGTAGCAACGATTGATAATCTCATTCAATTCTATTTACCATTAATACAATGTTCGCAAAAGTCGATTTCGATAGTGAAATAAAAAATAACTTCAACCATTCCTTTATTGTGTAGTGCTTTAAGTCCCTTCTCTCCAATATGCCCTAGTATTTGATGCCATAGCATCATATTTTCTTTGGCGACAATAAGGGTTTGACTTATTCATCTCTAACCTTTAAGACAAATGGGAATATTCACCCATCACTAAGAGTGCTTCCCAATAGCTTGTACATAGTTCTTGAATCTAAACTCCCCTCAACAATACGATTGCTCCATGAACCATACTCCATGTTTCCTTTTCAAACACATTATTTACATCTACATCACTCATTCTTGTTACAGATATCATGTTTCTATCTAGCCCTAGAAGGTGTAGAAAATTAGGGAGTTTTCTAGCCCTTCCATAATTAAGCATCAATTTGACATTTTCCACATCTTATGATCCTAGATAGAAAGTCATCTCTAAGGAAAATTACTCCTCCATCACACTTTTCATATTCACAAAACCACTTCCTATGGGGAGTTATATTAAAAGAGTCACTTGAGCCAATCAACCATACATCATGGTTTGGATGTGTGCTTGAAGAAGCCAAGTACATATCCTCCCCTTCCTTTGAGTAGGACTTATATTCCTTCGAAGGACCATAATTAGATCCCTTCCCTCTCTAAATTATTTTGGATCTACAATCATTCCTTAAATTCCCTTCCTTTTTACATTTCCAACATCGCTTTACAAAATTTCCTGGAGATTTAGATGTATCTCTAGATTTAGATCTCCCACTTGAGGACTTATTCTTATTATCTTGTGAATGTCCTCTTATAGGTAAGGCATATGTACTATGACTTTCCATATTTTTCTACCTCATATCCTTTGACAATAGGTATGATATCACATCATAAAAACTTAAATTATTTGCATTACTACTTATGGCTACAACTAGACTATCATATGTGCCTAGTAAAGAGAACAATAAAATGATACACTTATCTCCATAAGAAATATTTTTAGTATTGAATGCATTTATATGCTCCACAGTTGAGTCTCCATAATTCATCGTCGAGTTGTAAAATTTCTTATAAAGGAAAAGCTTGTTTATGAGGGACATAGATTGATATGAAACCCCAATTGATTCCATAATGCCTTGGTTATAGCTTATCCTAAAATTTAGTAATATTGAATCTAAGAGACACAACTAGATTGTCCTATTTTCCTTATAATATAACTTTTTCCAACTTTTGTTAAAATTATCGTAGGTGCACTCCCTAGATCCACATCAACCCATTGATATTTTTCTTCCATAATATCTTTTATCTTGAGCTTTTGTAGCTCAAAAATTTGCACATTAAATTTCTTGACCTTTATTTTCGAATTTGTCATCATTATTTTCCAGCACAATAATAAACATCGTATAAATCCCACTACAACAATGTTTATCACATACCTAATATAATCAAATATGTAGCCATAAAGGCATCCCCCTAAAGCCAATAACCGCTTTGATACCAAATGTAAGTTTTAGACCTTATACAATAATGTAATGTGTACACAGATTCTTAATAAACAAATATGTAAATAATGGCAATCACATATTACACAAAGTTTTACCCTAGAAACCCAAACTAGGTTAACCAACAGACCATTTAGAGTGACACCTATAATTTTTATCATTAGTCAAATTCATTGTTTATAATAAAAAATGTATGATTATTCAATGTCCAAAACCCCTAATACATTAAACCAGATTAAATTACAAAATTAATTCCTTGATCAAAATTTAAAAACCATGGGTTGAATGACCATGGACCAAAAAATCGCTAAAAGGAAAGACCTGTGTTGCAAACCACCAAAAATGGATGCAAAAGAAAACTACCTGATTTTCTTTTCGAGGACTTTCCTCCCCAAACCCCCCGACCCCTCATTATTCCCAATGCATATGAATTGTGCATGGGATTAGTCACGCAAAGAATGTAACATGTCCCTGCTAGGTCCCTATAATACTAGTGTATCCCCTTATTGTTATTGTTGTGCCCATGTAGTCCCCATATTGTTATTATTATGCCCCATATAAGCTCACTATTGTTATTGTTGCTCCCTTACATTGTTATTTTTATGTCAGCTAGGATTATATTGTTACCCCTTAGACCCCTATATATAGAAAGGAGGTTTTGTCATTTGTATCATCCAAGAATTGTTCATTTATGTAATGTAAAGGAGCTTGCCCCCTCGAAGAGGCTGATTTCTAAGTCATTATATTTTCTTCTATTTTGTGAGCGGGTTTCATAACATTTGGTATTATATCTTAGGATTCTAGGGTTTCACTTCTTCAAATAGGACATCTTGGAATTTTCGCTATAATTCTTTTTCTGTGAGGCTTCAGAAACTAAACATTTTACCATGTGGAGCCGAAATCTTGATGAACTTCATGTAAAATTTCACACTGTGGTTCACTATATTTTCGGAGATATGATCTGTGGAAGTTAAGGTTTTTGAAGGCTCCATAATTTAATATCAAATAGGTGACTGAGGGAAAATCATCACAACTTTTGTTTCAAGCATCAGATTGGAATTATGTAAAAAGTGAAATAAATTGCAGAGATTGTAGTTTCTTGTGTATCATTTTTAGAGCCGAAGATCGAAACAATGTCACATGGAATGCCGTACAAGTTCACTCTACTGAACTAGTCCATAATTCGGTCATTGTGGGAGATCAGGCATAACTTTACCTTGAAGAATCCAAATTAGGTCTGACTTGTGGCATTGAATAAGACACAGAGGGATAGTACAAGACCGAATATAAAATATTGGGGATTTGAAATTATAGAGATACATCAGTTTCAATATCAAGCTCCTCAAAAGAAAGAAAAATGTGTGTATCATTTTTTAAAATTGCATAAGTCTTTGAAAAATCAGTTTGAAGTGATTCCAAGGGCATATTGAAGCATAGATATTAGTATTTAGTTCTAAAATTCCCCTGAAAAATAATTCCACATCCATTAAGCCCTCAGAAATATCTACTATGATGCATGAAGAGGAATAATTTCAACATGATATATCACAATTACGGTACCAAGTGCAACATATTTCTCTCTTGCAAAGAGTAAACAAAAATGAAATGGAAGCTAAGATGGATGGTTTGAAGAAAGACGTAGATGGTTTGAAGAAAGGCATGGAAGCTAGGATGGATGGTTTGAAGAATGATGTGGAAGCTAAGATGGATGGCATGTAAGCTAATATCGATGGTATAGAAGAAAAATTGAAAGGTAACATGGAAGACATTGAGAATGGTCTGAAAGCAGACATGGAAGGTTTGAAAAAGATGTTACAAGAAATGATTCTTAATGGAAAAACAGTAGTAGAAGAAACTCATGATGAGAACAAAAGAAATGTTAATCATGATTTCATAGACTCTAATGTTGGATTTAAGACCCACCATATTCCAAAGATCGATATGAGGAAGTTTGATGGTAAGGATTTGGTAACATGGATACTACAGATGGAGCAATATTTTGATCTCCATAATGTGCAAAACACACAAAAGGTACGCATTGCAACTTTATATTTAAAACCCAATACATTTGTATGGTATCGATGGCTTTGCTCTCGTAAATATATTGTCACTTGGTCAATTTTTACGGAAGAATTGATATCACATTATGAGGATACAAAGAGAAACACCTTTAGAAAATTGATAAATCTTAAACAAAAGGGTTCAATTGTGGAGAACATTGAGGACTTAAAAAAATTGAATATAAGGGTAACTCATATTCCAAAGGAACAAAGGATTGATTTATTCATAGTTCATTTAAAGGATAACATCCAACATTAGGTTCACCTTTGGGAACCTGATTCATTGGAGAAGGCATCCAGGTTGGAAATAAAAATTGAAAGAAAAATTATGGTGACAAGGAAGCCTACCACTCACAAAAATAAATATTGAAGTGTTGCTACTCCTAGACTTCCACAACCTACAAGGTTGATACCACAACAATTGGAAGAAAAAAGAGAAAAAGAGATTTTCTATAGTTGTGATAGAAAATACACTAAAGGTCATAAGTGTGTTGAGAAGAAATTATTTTACATAGATTGTGAAGAGGAGGAAGAAAATGAATAAGAAACTTAAAAATAAGAGGATATACACCATGAACCAACACTAGATAAAAAGAAATGAATCTAACCATATCTTGTAATGCATTGGCATGAATTACCACTCCTCAATCTCTCAAGATAGAAGGACATATCAAGAAGAAAAATGTAATAGTATTGATTGATTCAGGTAGTACCCATAATTTTATTCATTGTAAGGTAGCCAAGGAATTGAATTTCTTCTTATACTCAACACCATAATGTCAAGTGATGGTTGCAAATGGAGGAACTAGAAATTTCTCTAGAAAGTTCCATAATATCAAGCTAACCATGGGGGAATATGTATTGAATAGTCCAATTCTCTCCATTCTAATGGGTGGTGCTGATATTGTACTAGGAGTCCAATGGTTACAGTGTTTGGGGATGATAACTTTTAATTTTCAAGAACTTTTCTTGAAATTTTTTGGGGAAGGAAAGGAAGTTGAATTATGGGGTATCGTAGGGAAGCTGAGAAAGATAATTAGCTCTAATTTCATCAAAAATATTCTTAATAAATAACAACGAGGCGTAATTGTACAATTATGCTCACCAAAGGTTCAAACATCAAAATCATATATTTCTCTAGATCTCCAAAAAGTCTTGTACAATCATTCCAAGGTGTTTGAAACTCCCAAAGAAATCCCACCTATTCATGATCATGATCATGCTATTCATTTGATTCCAGGAGGTGTTCCTCCAAACATCAGGCCTTACAAATATCCTTATGCCGAAAAGTGTGAGATTGAATGTATGGTTGAAAAAATGCTAGAGGCTGGTATAATTCAACCTAGTCAAAGTTATTTCTATGCTCCAATAGTATTGGTGCACAAGAAGTATGGATTGTGGCGTATGTGTCCAGAGAAATTTCCCATCCCCATCATTGATGAATTATTGGATGAATTACATGGGGCAATTTACTTCACCAAGATGGATCTTCGTTCTGGATATCATCAAATTAGAATGAAGACTGAAGACATTCAGAAAACAACATTTAGAACTCATGAGGGTCATTATGAATTTTTGGTCATGCCGTTTGGCCTTACTAATGCACCTTCCACATTTCTAGGTTTGATGAATTCCATTTCAAACCCTTAGAAAATTTGTGTTAGTATTTTTTGATGATATACTAATCTACAAAAAGGCTTGGAAGGATCATGTTCAACATGTTGACACGGTTCTCAAACTATTGGAGGAGAAACAATTATATGCAAAAACCTCCAAATGTTTCTTTGGAGTACAGGAGGTGGAATATTTGGGTCATATTGTATCTCATGAGGGTGTTAATGTAGACTCTAAAAAAATTGAATCCATTAAGGAATGGAAAATCCCTACAACTATAAAGCCTCTTCGAGGATTTCTGGGGTTAACATGGTATTATCGCAAGTTTGTTAAGAATTACGGGAGAATATCGACACCTCTAACATCATTACTGAAGAAAGATGCATTTTCTTGGACTCCAAAAGAAACTAAGGCATTTGAACATCTTAAAGAGGCAATGTGCCAAGCACCAGTCTTAGCTATGCCAGACTTCACAAAATTTTTTATTGTGGAATGTGATGCCTCGGGAAATGGAATTGGTGCAGTTTTAATGCAAGAATGAAGAATTATTGCTTTTGAAAGTCACCGAATCAAAGGAAAGTATTTACCAAAACCTATTTATGTAATATTCTCAGTTAACCATGAGATAGTTGGAATATTAAATTTTGTTTTGTTGCTTTGTTTAATGAATAAGAGGACAATGGAGGTCCATAACTCTCCTTAATAATTAATAAATCAATGCCAATGTGAAAGAGATAAATCTTGGCAGCTTAATTGAGCACCCTTAGGTGTGAAAAGGGTCTGGAACACCTTGACTGGGTCAACCTTGACCAAATCAACAACGTTGTCATGGAGGAGTGGTCATCAATCAGAGACAACACAATTTTAGATGGAGATGCTTTGTGTGAAAGTAGTGCTATTATTGGATGGGGCCTAGGGTTTTCAAGCTCATATCTTATTTAAGGAAGACGATGGCAGCCATTGTTTAGGATGTTGATGTGTTTGATATTTATGAATATATGGTCTATTTAGACATATATCTTTCTCTTGTTGTTTAGCTGAGATAGAGTGTTGCTTAGCACAGGGTGTTCCTGATCGGGAATCCCACCTCTTCCATTGAGAATATCTTGGAGGAGTCTTGTACTACATTTTCCACTATCAGGATTAAAGCCAAGCTTCATCTTTCATTCACAGCGCAGATCCTGTTGAGGGTTTGGTTGTTTTGCAGGTTGCAGTAGTGGAGACTAGATCTAGGTAATTTCATTTCTCATTTTTAGTGGAGGAGGCTTCCTTTCCATTGGGAGGACAATATTGAAGACCTTTGTGTTTATTTTTAGATCTTGGCATCAGGCCAACTGTTTATTTATCCCTACAGTGCAGTTTTCTTCTAGATCTGTGTTATTTCTGTAGGAGGAGTTGCAGGGTGGATTGGCACACCATTTGGAGAGCTGGTTTTCTAGTGAAGGGGATTTTCCTTTCACTTAGAGGATCTATTGGAGGAGTCTATTGTATTGATCATATCAGATCAGCCACACTTTCTAGTTCTTTATTTTGCAGTGGATCTTTAGCCCTAGGGCCTAGATCCCCATCTTGTACATGGTGTTTTGCTGAAAACCCTTAAGGTGTTCTTCAAAGGAGGTAGTATAGTGCTCAGATATGTAATAGATCCATCTTTTGAAGCACATATCATCCCCAAATCTAATGTATAATAATTTTATGTAGCAGAGCTTTTAAAACAATGTTGTAAGGGTCTTCCTGCTTTTATATATAGTTGCAACACCTCATTTAGAGGGATTTTTTCCATTGAAGGATTTTACTTTCTTGTTGTGTATTTTATGGCCCATTTCTTATGCATATTTTGCTGTTGTTATAAAATATGAAAGGTCTCCATATTGGCCTCTTGATTTTAAATGATGATTTACAATATTGTTCCAACATTTTGCACCATATTCCTGCTTTTCCCATTTAAGAATATTACTGTGGTATCAGAGCATAATCTTGGCACAACCTGTGCATCTTGAAAAGTCAATATGTCATCTGAAGAAGGAGATCCTCTTACTGATAGAGAGAAGAGGTATCAAAGAAGAATACACCAGAAGTTTTATTATACAAATGACAAATAAGACAAGGGTAAAACCACTTTATCTAGAGGAGAAGATGAAGAGAATGAGTTCCCTAAGATCCTTCTTAGAGCCATGCAAGACATTGCTAGAGAGATCAAGGAGATGAGAATGGATAAATTCAAGGAACCCCCTAAAGGATTTCATCATGGTGAAGGCTCTGGAATGTCTCATCACTAGAATGATCAACTAGTGCGACAACCACAAGTTTCCCAACACTCTACTATTCCTACATTCTTGGCTGTGGGAAATGAAGGGTTTCAAGAGCAAGAATACCTTGAAGAATATTTTATGGAGTATGAGTCTCAAACTCAGAGATTCAAGGACAACTTGAGTTTTCAAGAATTTTTTCAAATCAAGGACAATAGAAGACCAAGGCATCACAATAGAAGTGGTAGATTCATTCAGAATCATGATCTACACCGCACTATGGGCAGATTAATTTTACCCAACTTTGATGGGTAATCCAAGTGCATTGTAAAATCATGGGTAGAGAAACTTGACATCTACTTCCAGTTGAACAAAGTTCTAGAAATGGAGGCCTTTAAGATTGCAGTGCTGCACCTTGAGGGTGAAGCACATGACTGGTGGTTCCATGGCTTGTCTACATTGGGTCAAGCCAATGTGACTACATATTGAGAGTTCACTAGAAGGCTGGTGGAAATATTTGATAGAAGAGATACTGAAGCACCACTCATGGGGCTTTCAAAGCTAAAACAATCAGGTAATCCAGAAACTTACATTTCTGAATTTTTGGGACTTTCTGTTATGGTTCCTGATTCATCTGCAACAAGAAAGGTGTATATGTTCATTGCTGGGTTAAATGAACCTCTTCATGGGTTGGTTAAGTCTACCAAGCCCACTACCCTATAAGATTCCATTGAAAGGGCTAGAGATCTTCAAGATGCCTTGCCAAAGGCAAAGGCAACATTTCAGCACAATCCCTCTTTTCCATCAAAGGGAAAAGAATAAAAGGCTCCTCTTTCAAAGGAGAGCCAAAATAAAAAACCTCTTGATGATGATGTCTGAAGAGATTTGAGGAGGAGGAAGCTTTGCTTCACATGCCAAGAATCTTGGGCACCCAGACATAGATGTGCAGTAGGAAAGGCACACTACATAGAGGTCTTCTAAGATGATGAGGAGGAAGAAGAAGATGAACCAAGAAGAGGTCACAACACTGACACTGCAGGAGATGAACCAACACCATGAGGATATGGGAATGGAGCATTTTCTCCCATTGGAGGGGCTCTTGAATCATTAATGTTTTGGGAAATGATACCCTAAAGGTCTTGGGTTGATACACGGGGGCTTCACTCAATCAACCTCTATCCTATCACGTGCGTTCGTGGCATATTAAACAATACCCTTAATTTGACTACATATTGGAAAATACCCCTAAAAATCACATTATTTAACCCCCTACCAATATGAACCCAATACACCTTACCAATTAAAAAAAACCCTACTTCCACTAGATATTGTAGATATCCATTTTTTCATTAACATTTTTTATACCCCTTTATATTTTTTCATTAACTTTGAGCTCCATTTTTTATACCTGTCAATATAAAAACCCTTTACCCCCTATATATCCCCCAATATATTATGCCATTTTTTCCTCAATATAAATCCCCCAATGTGAACCCACGTGGTATGGTATTGCTCCCGTAGTGCAGTCCCTGTGGGTTGATAACCTTCACAGATCAGGGGCATGCCATCACAAGAAGGACTCACTAAACCAACTTTTATGCTAATAACTAGAAATTATAGGTTGTAGAACTTACCCGGATATCCCTCGATTGAAGTAGATCCCGCGGGGTGCAAACCCCCTGCAACACTTATGCTCCATAATCTATAAACCAACAAAGAACGAACACAAAATCTTAGTTGTACAACATATATATGTTATATATGTTAGTGGAAATCATGTATAACATCATAAAAACAATATTAAATGTTCAATTAATGATCGTTACACATGTATAAAAGATAATTGACACGTAAACATCAGGAGCAAGATGGCTTCTTCTATTATCAATGACAGATACAGTACGTAAACGTGAAGAGATCACCTGAAATATGCCACGGCCTTAGAGCATACCGTCCTTTGGATCCACCCAGCCCTAGCATCTCAAGATTTCTTCCAAGATGAGTGCACAATGGATGTCATATAGGGTGATGAAAATCTCAAGGAAACAAGGGTTTCCTGAATATATCTGGGAAGTGCAGGAGGCACAGTAATATATCAGACTTGGATAGGGCTCCAACAACGTATAATATCTATATTTCTCTCTCTCTTCCTCCCTTAGGCCATTCCCTTGAGGGGATTTTATACTCCCTCAAATTAGTTTTTTACAATTGGGAACAGTTAGGCCATGGGATGGGGTGGTTAAGTTACTGGAAAAACCGTAAACCCCGCCTAAAAATAGGGAATATATATATATATATATATATATATATATATATATATATATATTTTTAATGATTAAAATGGCGTATGCGGTTCTCTATAGATGGATTCACGTGTATACACGGAAAATTCTAGGCAGAGTCGCGTATGGGTTTTAAGATATTGTTTTTTTGAGAAAATTTCCAAGTCTGAAGGGAAGGGGTGCCCAAGGCCAAAGCATAAATCATCAAGTATGAGTTGGTGATAAATGATGCTATAACTGATGCCCCCTAATATATGAGGTCAATAGAAGTACATGATGGTCGAAATGTATTATGTGCATAGAAAGAACCTTGCGAGGACTAGAGAGGACTTCAACAGATTTCAGCTTACCAAAAAACCAGTGAGAGAGATCAGAAAGTTAGCTCATGTCTGAGGTAGGCATACCCATGCTCAGTGAAAGAAAAGCATGCTCGCATATGAAGTGCAGAGCAGATCCAATTTGTATACAAGTATAGCTGAAATGTAAAGTAGATAGTGAATCATCTTATCATTTCTTAGAAGTACAAGTCAAATCAAGTCCAAGTATCACATATAGAAGATTGATCAATGATGCTGCAACATATATCTAATCACAAAAGTCACAATGAAATCTCCAAGTACCAAATCATAAGTGGTGGAAAAAATGGTACAACACGCACCTTGGGCGCGAACATATAAGACGCTACTGTGATGAAACTACAACATATAAGGCTGGATGGTGTCACTGGCAGAAAAATGAAGGAGCTGTCAAAGTGAACCAAAACATGTTGACGCAAACCCGAGGTCTTCATTGATCACTATGGCACAATTCTACACAATGGGAATAAATGAGCTATAGTCGACCATGTGAGAAATCGTTTGATTACTGGTCATTGATGTATACCGTTAACAAACATGAGACAACCCACCTATAATGATAATGAGTGTCAAGGTGCCCCAATACAATCTAGCAAGAGTGAATGAATGAGTTGAAGTCGAACACTTGAAATAATATATCAATGAGGAGGCAATGATGTATCCTCAGTGTCGATAGAGAAGAGTCTGCCACTAATGACTGCAAACCCTAAGGTACTGAAAAAGAGACTCTAGACCTTATTCCCAGAGCAATGAGTCAGAGTCAATGGGAAAAGATCTGCTAGAAGGAAGGCATTAAGGCATCCCACATCAGTCCAGTGCGAGTGTAACCCGCAGGCCAGAAATTTGGAAGGAATCGGACGAAGCAGAGTGAAGCAACCAACCCGAAGTACGTTTCTGGCATGCATAAGATGAAGCTAGCGCACGGCAGAAACCCTCTGAACCAACCAATAATGAAAGCTGACAAAGAGGCGATATATCCACTGATAGGGTCAAATGGAAATCAAGGTACTGCACAAATCCCAGGTTTGATAATGTAAGCTGATGTCGAACAAAAGGGAAACCACTCAGTAAAAGATCCATGATGATGATCAAATTTTGAGTACAAGGTCACCTATCAATGATGTAAATAGGGACAGGGTGCAGCTCTAGTTTTACTCTTAGAGCAATATGTCGTATTCGATAAGAGACAAACCCGTCAGAAAGAATTCAATAAGGACCTTCTCAAACCAGCACGAGCAAAGGACCAAATATCTGATGTGATAGAACAAGATACTAACAAGACTGAGAAGGCCGATTGAAAAATGGGTCAAGAGACACCGCAGAAAGGCCGACTCAGGTTAACTTCCCTTGAACAAAAGCACGTCTCATGTTTGACTATGGCATCAAATGCTAGCTTTGTTTAAGTTTGTCATGCAAGAGGCATAAACAAACCCTCCATATGATTGGAAGAGATAACCAACCGGGGGAGTACTGACTCATGAAACAAGTTTATGGCTTCTCCTAAGTCAAAAACTAAAACCATCCCAAATGGAAAAAATACTTTATGTTTTTTGTGCTTTGTTCAAGGGAGACAAAATTGACACTATAGCTTCCATCAAGTATGGAAGAAATATCCCGTTCTCGATCTTTTTAAAAATATTTTATTTTTTTGTCTTTTTCATATTCAAAGCCTGAAAAAAGAATTAAAAAATGCTATGATACAATGGATAGAACGAGTGTCGTAAAATAGATGCACTAGTTCCTGGAATATAAACAATCCTATGTTCAAAGCAAGGTGGCGAAAAATGGTAAGTGACACTCAGAGGAATGTTCCATCCATGGGTAAAGGTGTCAAGTCGCAGAAGCTAAGTGATTGCATGGTTAACTTGTATAGAAAGACATGGTCAAAAGATGGCTTAAACATTGAGTCCAAATGAAGCTGGCTAAAGGCCAGGATAAACAAGTAGTCAATATGCAATGCAGTAATACAACTTGACAACATAAGGGAGCCTCTAGGGTAATGACCAGAAAATGATAACGAAGAAGAAGAATAATGAAGCTTCAATGCATAAGACATGGCGGGACAAAAGAGGACTCTCGAGCCTACAAGAATTGCAGCATGGGCGACAAATGCTAGCGACGAACTAAGTAGGAAGCCCATGTAAAGGAAGGCTCTACCACCAAGTCATGATTAAAAAATCAGCGAGTGAAATGGGTCAAGTACTCATGACATGATGGGATCGACCCTATGGCAGGCGATTAGAATGGAGGCTAATATGCAAAATGAAACAAAAAGTGGATTCCCTAACCTATATGCCAGTTCAAAATCAGATACCTGCCATGACAGGTTAGCGGTCATGGATCCGAAGCAAAACTAGAAAAATCTCGAATTCAGCAACATGTACATGAAAAATACCTTTCCCAACACATACAAGCGAAATGATTATACAGTGTTAATCAAATTTGAAAAAATAAGCATAAGGAAAATTTTCAAAAATTTTCAAATTCTGGGTATAAATACACCATTTGACTCACATTTGGATCATTTTCACATTGCAGAAGTGGAGAAGGAGCTTTTGGAGTAAAAATTCCTTTTCTCAAAACCGAAGCAATCAGCCATCAAATCATGCCCAATCAATCAAGTAAGCTCTAAACTCATCCTCGTCATAAATTTTGTTCCATTTTAAGGTAAATTTTTTGAAATTTGACCGTAGGAAAGATATTTTTTGATGAAACCCTCTGTGCATACGCGGGTTCGTGTGGACGGACTTGCATATGATATGTGACTGTGTATAAGTGAAGCCGCGTATGTGCAGAGAAAAAATTTAAAATTTGAATTTAATCCATGATTTAATGATTTTTTCAGGATGTCTATTAGTTGGAGAGAGCGTGAACATAGTGCCATCAACAATGAAGTGATTGAAGATGAAAATTCACTAAGTATTCTTTGAAATTGTGGATTGCTCAAGTTTTTTAAAATGCCAAATATGAAGAGAAATGTGCGGTTGCTTCAAATTTTGGTGAATTATTGGGAGCCGGAAGAGGACTTATTCATAATTGACCAGATGCCAATACGCATAGAAGTGGAATATATTTATTTCATCATTGGACTCTCTCGGAGAGGAGATCCAGTAGATTTACATGGAAATCCTGTTGGAGGGCTAACCGTAGAAGATTATGTCCAAGTCTACTGCGTAAAGGATGCACAAAAGGTAGGAACCCAGATTCCTATCAAAGATTTGAAGGATTTATATATGAAGATCCTTCTCTTCACCATTGGCAGAGTAGTAGGATCTGCTTCTCTGCATCAAGCTTCAAGGACACAAATGAGTATAGCAGTGGAATGCCTGATACATCTCTTTGATTGGTGCACAACATTACTGATCAATATGAAGAAAAAATTAACATCAATCTGGAAAGCAAAGACCAAACATTTCGAGTATGGTACAATCTTGTTGACATTCTTCTTTGAGAGGGTTCCAGGGCTTCGGCCCAAAGTCATCTCAACAATCAGCAGCCTGAGAGATCCAAGAATATCCCAATGGGCAGATCTGATGAAGAGATTAGGGGGAAGTGAAGTTCCTCGGACCACTTGGGATGACGAGTTCTTCCAATGGTGGGAGGAACAAGTCATCGCAGTGGAAGATTATACCTATGCTAGGATGGACTTTCGTGCTGATCCAGATCTAGTCCTGCCACCCGGTGCAACATGGGGTGCAATCGGTGAGATTGCAATTTTGATTTTTGATTGTGTGATTTTTTTTATGATTTTTTCAAAGTATGATAATGAAAAAATGTTTTTGATTGGACTAAAATGACTTACAAAATTATGATGATCATGATGCAGACATGGGACCAGTCAGGCCTGAGGGATACCCAAGGCATAAGCGCCGCAGAGGTGAGGCAGATGCGGATGACCCTAGCAGAAAACTCCATGCCGTATAGAGGAACTTGGAGAGTTTGACTCGCCAAGTGCCTATGGTTGCGATAGAGGACCTACCAGAGGCTATCCAGAGACGGGTAGTCGGAGTACCACGATGCTGGGTGCAGTTATTCCGCCGAGTAGCGACTACTATTGTGTTCTATAGGAACACAGATGTTGGGCAGGGACCTCAGGAGTAGATTTATAGATATGATTGGATGACTGTAATATTTTTTAATGATAGACATGATCGCGGGCATAAGCCCTAATTTTGCAAGACATGGTGGTCCAGATTTTTTATATTTTTGAACACTCTGACTATATATATATATAGCAATTTATATGACATGATGACTCAAATGTATGATAAATGTATGTTGTATTTGATATATTGTTTAAATTATTGAATGATGAATATGCATATAAATTGCTTGATTAGACAATAAGTCTGCCATCCAATTGTCGGCTCGAGGAATATGAATGAATGTTAGAAATTGAAATGATCTTTTTAAAAAACGTACCCTAAAAAACACCGATGCAAAAATGGGTCTTAGACTCGATATGTGTTGTTCTACTGCGAAACCACCAGCTGCGAATCCAAGAAAACTACTAGCGAATCAACACCCAAGGATATTGCCTCCGAGAGTAGATTAATCACTATAGTGTATTCTGCTACGTTGTTCGAAGCAGGACCAATGCATACACCTCTTGACACTAACAACTGACCAGATGGATAATGGAGTACCCAAGCCGCAGAAGCTAAGTTCCGGGTATGTCTAATAGCACCATCGGCGAAACCAAAATGAATCATGACATACAATAACACCTGCCAAATCAGATGAAATTCATCAAAATCACATCACCAAATCGAAAACTCAGATATGTACAAAAAACAAAAAATATATACAACAAAGCAAGATGTTAGGCCAAAGCCTAGGCATAATACTTCTTCAAATAGAGTCCATTTTTGGGCTCTCCCAACTTATTCCCATCAAAATAAATCAAGGCATAAGCACCTTTCTTCAGAACAATTCTAACAATAAAGAGGCCATACGACATGGATTTAAACTTCCCTGCCCCTAAGGCATCCTTCTCTTGAGCATAAACCAAGACAATTTCACCTTCAGAGAATACCCTAGGCTTCACTGCCTTATCATACTAGACTTTTACCCATTTCTTATGTGCCTCATTCATCGTAGCTGCATCGAGATGTTCTAGATGAAGAAGGTGTTCTTCGAGAGTAGAAGTTTCCAGAAGAAGTTCAACAACTAGCTTAAGAGTAGGAATTTTACACTCAATCGGAAATATAGATTCCAACCCATAAGCAAGTTGAAACAGAGTAAAACCAGTTGCAGTTTTGACTGACATTTGGTATGCCCAAAGTGTAGGATACAAAATAATATGCCAATTAGATCTGGCTTTATCAATCGTCCATTGAAGAATTATCTTCAAGGATTTGTTCACGGCTTCGATTTGCCCATTGGCTTGAGGATAGTAAGGAGATGAGTACTCTTTCTAGAAACCCAATTTCAGAGCCAATTCAACCATGATGTTTTTCTAAAAGTGACTGCCATGATCAGTGACAATATCTTTGGGAATACCAAAGCGAGCAATGAATTGATTGAATAAGAAAAGAGCTGTTGTTTCACCATCATTCCCAAAAGTAGGCATAGCTTCAACCCACTTGGTGAAGTAGTCTACAACTACGATAATGCACTTGTGACCTTTAGTTGAAGGCAGGTTACAAGTAGTAAAATTAATACCCCACTTTGTAAAGGGTACGACAGTAATGACAGGAAAGAGCGGAGCTGGATGAGAGCGCATCTTTCGAGTATAAACCTCACATGGATGACACTTCTTGACCGATTCCATAGAATCTTTGAAAATCGAAGTCCAGAAGTATCCTACACGCAAGATCTTTTGGGCTATAGCAAGCCTAGATAAATGACCGCCACAAGCTCCACTGTGGCAATCATTCAGCACAACCTCAGCTTCTTTGAGAGTTAAGCAACGCCTAAGGATCGAATCGACCCTGTGATGATATAAAGTGTCACCAATAATCAAATAAATTTTGGCTAAGTGACGTAACTTTTGACGCTCATCTTTTGAAAAAGTCCAGGAAAACTTTGCAGTCTAGAGATAAAATATGAGATCTCCATACCAAGGATCCTGTCAAGAAATGAGAAAAAGATGTTCATCAGGAAATGATTCATCATAAACAATCTCTTCTCCACAGGGAAACTCATAAATCAATTCTGCAAAAACTAACGATTTCTTGGACTTGGCAGACATAAATTCAAGATCAAATTCCTGCAAAATCAAAATCCATCGATTGTATTTGCCCCCAATCACTCGCCTACTTAGAACAAACTGAAATGGATTGACTACTGCTAAAACATAAGTTTTTCATAGAAGAATGTAATGTCTGAGCCACTGAACAACATGCACTGCTACTAAAGCAAGCTTTTCTATTAGAGAATACTGGAGTTCAGGTCCTAGCAAGCCTCGACTAAGGTAGTATATAACATGCTCAGAAAGAGAATAGTCCTCCTGAACCAGAACCATGCCAATGGTAGATTATGCTACTGCAAGATACAAGAGGAAATCCCTGCTATAATAGGGTGGAATCAATACAAAAGCAGAGGTCAATGCTTTTTTCAAAGCATCGAATGAGTGTTGAGAAAAGTCATCCCAAAGAAATGGAACTCCTTTCTTTAATAATCTCATAAATCCTTTTGTAATCTCAGCATAATTTACGATAAATCTCCGTAGAAAATTAGCTTTTCCTTGCAGACTTTGAAGTTGACGAATTGAAGACGGGGGAGGCAACTGAAGTATTTCCTCAACCTTGAAGGGATCTACCCGAATCCCTTCCATAGACACTATGAATCCCAACAACCGACCGGATGTGACAGCGAAAATGCACTTGTTTGGGTTCAACCGGATTTTATAATGCTGACATCGTTCAAAAACTTGATGGAGGTGAGAAGGATGATCCATTCTCTTGCGAGAATGAGCAGCTAAATCATCCAAATATGCCTCGATAATATGTTTGATGTCATGGAAGGTGTAAGACATGGCTCGCTGAAAAGTAGCTCCAGCATTTTCTAGGCCAAAAGGAATTTTCTTGTGAGAAAAGGTACCCCAGGGACAAATAAATGCAGTATTATGCTGATCTTGAAGATGGATAGTAATTTGATTATATCCAGAGAAACCGTCCATAAAGGAGAAAATTTCATTCCCTGCACACTCATCGATAATATGATCTATAAATGGTGTGGGGTAGTTATCTTTAGGACATGCTTTATTTAGGTCTCGGAAGTCAATGCAAACTCGAATTGTTCCTTGTTTCTTGTCCACATGAACTGGTTTTGAAACCCACTCGGTCAAAGGAATTGGATAAATGAACCCTGCCTTTAGCAGCTTTTCCACCTCAGCTTTGATAGCTGCGGCCTTCCTAGGGTTGATCAGATGAATCTTTTTCCTGATAGGCTTAGAATTTTCGTATAGGGATGACAATAGATGGATCTATACCAGGCATTTCCTCATAAGACCAGACAAACACATCTCTAAACTCTTGAAAGAGATTGGTGTAAATTTGAATCTCTTTAGGGGAACATTAAACTCCGATGAAGACATTCTCTATAATGTTGGGATCTCTGGAGATGTTCACCGGGATGGTAGGAGAAATCAAAACCACGTTCCCTTCAGCAAAAAGCTGTGCTGGTGCTAAAGGGTTCAGGACTAGGTGAACAGGACTAGATGACTGAGGGCTAGGAAAACTTGATTCAACTTCGTTCAAATCTGGTAGGAAGTAAGATTGACGATGCAAATCATCCCATGGTCTCTCTACACCAGTCATTGCTTCAAGGATTGCCTCTTCAGATGGAAGAGTGGTATCAAGACAATTCTAAGCCGAAGATGAACTGAGAGTCCAAGTCAGAGCCACATCTCCATCCAATTCCTCCGATGGAAAAGAAGTTGGAATGGAATCTGTAGAGTAAAAATAAAGCTATAATCAATATCAGTTGCAGACATAGGGAATTCCATTCCACCCACTTGACCTTCTTCTAATGTGGAGGTAGGAGAAGGCAAGGTCCAAGGGTCCGAAAAATAATGAGTTTGAAGAACTCTCTTCGAATAGGAGCCCTAGAAGATGAAATTGCATTGATATGAAACGAAGGAGGCAGAAGATCAAAAGTACCCATCAAGGAAGTGTACGTTCCAACCCCCAAATTCTCAACAGGCGGCTTGGTATCCTTCACCAAAGGAATGGTTGAGTCAGAGGATGCATTCGGATCTACATGAGAACAATCCAGTTGGTCAACTATAACAATTCTCCCTTCGTGAGGGAAACAAACGATGCAAAATAATGAGGATTCAATGGCTTCCATCTCATAGATCCAGTTTCACCCCAAAATAAGGCTATAGTCTAAGCTTGCATAAACTATCTCAACTTCAATATTAACAGTCTTGCCCCCAACACAGATGGGCAAAGCTGGAACAATACCATGTAGTCTGTGAGAATGACCATCAAACATAGTCAGAAGAGTGGTTGAAGGAACAGATGCGGGAGATCCAATACCCTTCCAACATGGGAGAAACATCACACACATGGAAGCACCCTCATCAAAAATTATTCGAAAGATATTGAATTTTCGATAAGTCGACCTGATATGAAAAGCCATATGATGAGGAAGTATCTTTTTAAAATTCAACGTGTCAAATGTGATCATAAGAGAAATATTTGGATCAACAACTCCAACAGAAATGAGCAAAGCACTCCGCTGAACCAGACAATATTGGAGCACCTCTAACGCGGACATGGCACAAAGGCTTTGAGCCAGATATTCGACAATCAAGTATTTATGGGCAGCCTTGGCATTAGGATTGATCGTCAAATATTTTGAAGACCCTTTCGACATCCGAGGTATAGGCTCAATAGTAGGCCTAGTAATATGAAGTGGCTCAGTACTATCAGGAGCACCCTTGGCTTTCAAAGACTCAGCTTCGCCATAGTCACGAGATCTCATAGTGATATCTGCGTGAGCATTCATTATGTATATGTTTGATGTATTTTCCCCTTCTTGGATGCCCCAGAGGAAGCCCCAATATTTTGATTCGCGCCAGCAACTAATTGTTGCCCTTGGGAAAAAGGGTTTGTTAGAACAACCTGGGAACTAGAAGAATCCTGTTGAGCTAACAAGCGCTGTGCATCCTGCATTTTAGGGCAAAGGTGCGTAAGATGGTCTCCAATGCACAACTTGCATGGACACTTCACTTTCTTTTTATTATCATTTTTACCTTCTCCAACATGATCGTTGGATTTGTTTGCATTCCCCTTCCCATCCTTGTCCTTTTTCTTATTATTCCATCCCTTCTTCTTCCCATCAGATTGTTGATTTCCTTTGGGATTGGAAGTTTTGACAACAGTAACTGCCAAGGACTGGGAAGGAATTGACACTGAAAGCACAGCTTGACCCAAAGAAGTAGATTGTATAGACAACCACTGCAATTGACTAAGCAGGTAAGCCGCACCACTATCGATCGAACTGATAATTCCATCACCGTGAGGACCAGGTTTATTTTTTTCTAAGTTTAATTTGGAGTGAGGAGCATCGGAATTTTTTTATTAAGGACTCCTGACTAAGAATAAATCAGCTCCAATTGTTGAGCCCTAAAAATAGGTTGCTCTTTAGAAAATACTCGTGAAAGGGATACGTCCTTAGAAATTTCTGGCTGTAAAGAAATAAAAAACCACTCAAGAAGGAATTCATTTTTGATTTGGGCTTTAATGGGCCTCTTCCTTCTTCTCCATTCCTGAATATGGTCAGAAATGTGAGTTGCCTTGTCCTGCTGAAAATTGGCCAGGAGGTCAATCTCGGCATCATAACAGATAGGTAACTGAAAGTGATTTAAGAACATGGTAGCCAACTCTCCAAAAGTAGAAAAATTACCCCCAGTTAACTCAATATACCATTTGGAATCATTTCTAGTTAAGGTTCTTTGAAATAATCTCAACCTAATCGAGTCATCGATCAGAGAGTTCGAGGAACACCATAAATGGAAAGTGGTGATATGATCTTCCGGATCCTCGCCAGTCTTCCCTTCAAATTTTGGAATATTTGAGGGGAGCTTGGTGGGGGCCGAAGTCCAACCCGGACTAAACCGAATAGGATTGTTAGTCAATTTCGACAGAGAAAGTTTAACGTTGCCAGAAATGGTAAGCGAGGAGGAGCCTAGGAATTCCATCCTCCATAGGAAGGATTCCCAACATTCTGAAAAGAATAACCTGGATTTGTTGAGGCACCAGGTTGCCAAGTTTTGTTCGTAGATAATCCTGGGCCATAAGAAAATCCTTGTGACCCAACATTTAGAGAAGGACGCCCCCCCCCCCCCCCCACAATGTAAAGTGACTATAGACATGACCATTTCCTCCGACTGAGGTAGTGAATGGAGAGGAAACCCCTTGGTAAGGGTTCCAAGCATTTTCAAATGGAGAAAAAACCTGAGAATTACTCGATGAAGGGAAAAGAACATTCCCTTGCTGACCAGTGAGAAACTAATTCCTTACTCCTAACGCTGTAAAAACAGGGTTCCATTGTGTAAATACATTAGAACTTTGACCTCTCAAAAACAGATTGAAACCTTAAGTCTGAGAGGTAAAAGGTAAAGATCCTAAGGAAGGGTTAAAATGAGGGATGTGCCCACTTCCAAAGGGGAACCCTTGAAATGAAGCTGATCCACTAGCCATAGAAGGAATGGGTGTGGAGACAGCTGAAGCAACAGAAAAGGAGAAGGAATCCCACTAGCTGGCATTCCAAAAGAAAAGTGACGAGATTGAGAAGCATGTGCTTGGGTGTAACTAGAGCCAAACACAACAACACTTGAAGTGATTTTCGATATGGCAATAGTGCCCCCTCCTTCGACTGAAAGAGGAGTCTGAACACTTGCAGTGTTCACAACCGAAACTCTGTTCCCAGTCATGGCCATCGAAAGGTATGAATATGACGGATAAGGAATTTTTGGTCTTTAAGACTCGGGTTCGATGTATTGAATAATGTAAGGAAAACTAGCAGGACGAGGAGATGGAAGAGACTCAGCAGGCTGAGGGACTTCCTCTATTTCTACTTCTTTTGCTAGAAATAAAACTCTAGAGATGAGTGAAGCACTCCTCTCTATATTGACACCGACACTAGAACGACCCACAGAAACTTCAAGCGCCAACGAAGGATCTCTCTCCACTGTGTTTGAAACCACCGGGTGAAAATATCCCTCCGAATTACTCCTACGCCTTCTTGAAGAAGGCTCAGCACTGGCGAGAGACAACCCACGAAGCCTCCTTGATCGACGAGGTGATAGGTCAGCTACGTTATGAGATTAAAATTAGACTCAAAAAATATATGAAGCTAAGAAATGTAGGAGCAAAGAGAACACTCTAAAAGAGTTCCTAAGATATAGTCAGGCAATCAACTCTCAAGTATTTCTACTCCGGATGATGAGGACCGAACACCAAAATACAAGACAGTGAAATAATAGGACCTTCCAAAACTATTCTGGGGTAATCACGCCCTAGGCCCACTAGCGAACGTAACAGAAACAGTTACGCTGACCTCCTAACAATAGCCTTTGTCAGTGCAAGTCCCCAAGCTTCGTAAGGGCACCCTCCAGAAGTACGATGGAAGTGATGCAATGTATGTCTTAGGTACCATGGGTATTCCCCCCCATAGTCACCTATGTGGTTCCTAGGATAGACAACTATGGGCACCAATCTGTATCGGCAGCGGGGCAGAATGGTCTTAGGTCAAGATTCAGCAAATAGGAGAGGGGGTATCTCTCTTCTCTGCCTGCATTATCCCTCACGCTTGACTCTCTGGAGGAGAGCTTTCCCGGTCCACTTAACGGTGTTGGATTTCATTCATTAATAAACTATCTATGTTTAACAATTTGAGTGGCCTTGGAGAGTTAACTCTCCACTCACCTAATCCAAGGCCCTACAACCTAGCTGGTTGGTGTATTATTAATTACAATTATACAAAAAATTCTAGTTTCTTTTAATTAGATCGCTTATTTTAAATTTCATGTCACCAAAGTCAAGGGCTCACAGAAATGAAACTAATGGTATTTTATGACACAGAAGAAATCAATGAAAACCTAGTTACATGCAAATGCAACGATTTCCTTTCGATGAAAAGTGATCTCTACATGGGTTCTACGAAACTAATAAGAAAAACTTTGTTTTTTCTTTTCAAACACTCACACTTCACATAATTCAAAAAGCTACAAAAAAGGACAAAATGGTCCAATGCACTTAATGCAAACTACCAATGATATGAAAATCCTAAGATGTTAGTTCTAAAGAAACAAAAAAGAGATCCTAGATACTAGTTAAATCAATTTTTGATAGAAGACAAGGCCATTTCCAAACAGAACTCCTATGTATAAGAACGTAAAAAATGCACTTGATAAAAGAGTGAAAGCAAAAGAAAATTTCCTTGACAATCAAGCCAAGAATCGAAGACTAGAAATCAACCAAGAAGCTCCAAAAGATGTAATGAAACCGCAAAAAAAAATTCAAAGCAAAAGATGCGGAAAACATAAAATGTTTTTGTGTTTTTTTCTTATAAAGGAAGAAAATAGATTTCAAGAAAATAAACAAAAACTACCCATGAAGCAGAATCAAGCCAAATGAGCCTCAAAAGAACTTCAAAGTGCTCAAGCCAACTATGCTACTTTTGTAGCAGGACTTAAATGAGAAAAATGAACCAAGAATCGCAATCAATTGATTCAACACAGTAGCACAATCTTGCAACAAACAACCACCCAAAAAATAAAAAATAAAACTTTTCAAGATTCACAACACGACAAGTTCAAGAAATATAGAAAACCGAAATAGGCCAAGGAGGCAAAAACCATAAGTGAAGTAATGCATAGGGCCAAGAAGAGAAAACAAGTAGAGGTTCTATGTTCTGATAGGTCAGAATAGCCAAGAACTTTGGGAAAAGTTCTCGGTGCTTCAGCCACAATTGCAAACACACAAAACAAGGCAGTTCACCAAATGGCTAGGTTTCTGTAAAACAAGAGAGAAAAAGATATAAAATCACCATAAACACAGTCCAGAGACCTTAAAGACACCACAGGAATGGTTCCACCCAGACAGAAAATACCACAGGGGCTGAAAATTAAAAATTTCAAATTTTCCCAGACATACGTGCTTTTACAGTGTGCAAATAGCATGTATACGTGACTGTAACAAAGGAAACTTGCGTATATGCAGGTCCCTTTGGAAAACACAGAGGTATACGTGACCGTGCAAAGAAAAAATTGGGTATGGAAATAAAGATAAGGAAACAAAAATTCAAGCCTGATCAAGGGACGAGGTCTTCTGTCTGACTGAAAAAAGACTTGCTAGATTGTAAAAAGTGATAAAACCTGTCAGGAACCTACAAGACAGATAAAACAACCCAAACGGGAAATCACAAGAATGTGATCCCTAGTGGAGTTGCCATTTCTGTTTTGGGAAATGATACCCTAAAGGTCTTGGGTTGATAGCCTTTACAGATGGGGCATGCCATCACAAGAAGGACTCACTAAACGAACTTTTATGCTAATAACTAGAAACTACAGGTTGCAGAACTTACCCGGATATCCCTCGGTTGAAGTAGATCCCGCGGGGTGCAAACCCCCTGCAACACTTTGTGCTCCAGAATCTGTAAACCAACAAATAACAAACACAAAATCCTAGTTGTACAACATATATATGTTTTAGATGTTAGTGGAAATCATGTATAACATCATAAAAACAATATTAAATGTTAAATTAATGATCATTACACATGTATAAAAGATAATTGACACGTAAACATCAGGAACAAGATGGCGTCTTCTATTATCAATGACATGTACGATACGTAAATGTGAATAGATCACCTGAAATCTGCCACGGCCTTTGAGCATACCTTCCTATGGATCCGCCTAGCCCTAGCCTCTCAATATTTCTTCCAAGATGAGTGCATAATGGATGTCATATAGGGTGATGAACATCTCAAGGAAACAAGGGTTTCCTGAATATATTTGGGAAGTGAAAAAGGCACAGGAATATATCAGACTTGGATAGGGCTCCAACAGCGTATAATATCTATATTTCTCTCTCTCTTCCTCCCTTAGGACATTCCCTTGAGGGGCTTTTATACTCCCTCAAATTAGTTTTTTACATTTGGGAATAGTTAGGCCACGGGCTGGGGTGGTTAAGTTAATGGAACAATCATAAACCCTGCCTCAAAATAGGGAATATATATATATATATATATATATATATGTGTGTGTGTGTGTGTGTGTGTGTGTTTTTAATGATTAAAATGGCATACGCGGTTCTCTATAGATGGATTCGCGTGTATAAGAAGAAAATTCTGGGCAGAGTCGCGTATGGGTTTTAAGATACTATTTTTTTTGAGAAAATGTCCAAGTCTGAAGGGAAGGGGTGCCCAAGGCCAAAGAATAAATCATCAAGTATGAGCTAGTGATAAATGATGCTATAACAATTAAGAGGAGTACCTAAGTACTTGACCTTAAGAGTTCAATGTTCCATCTTGAATCAGAGTGTTTCTGTTTTGGTTGATAGTGGGGCTACCCACAATTTTATTGATGCCCAACTAGTGCAAAGGAGGGAAATACCCACTGATGCTTTTGAGGGATTTTCTGTTTTGGTCCCAGGAGATAGAACTATTCAATGCATGCATTAGGTTCCATCATTATTAGTCACCATGGGAACATATGCATTAACTGATCACTTCTTTGTTTGACATACTTGACACCAATGTGATATTGGGTGTGCAATGGTTGATTACTTTGGGGAAAGTCACCACTGATTGGGAGACTTTGCAGATGGAATGGGAGGATAGAAAGAGTGGAACACCAACTGATGAAAAATAGAAACCTCGTTATCCTTGTATTATCTATAACAAGGATCACTATACGAAAGAGTGCCCACGTCGGTCCAAGGTCTCCAAGTTTGTCAAAAGTTCTCCCACACCTACTGTCTTGAAGGATCCTTTTCCCACTAAAGATAGTAAAATGATAGGATCTTCTTCAAATTCATCGGCAAATATTTTAATGATGTCTGAGGTTATGGTTGCGATGTGATCTCAAGATTATGGAACTAAAAATCCTGTAACTGGTAAAGAGACAAAAAATTCTATTCAAACACCAGGTATATTTCCTTCAGTTTCCGAACCACTTTAAATTGAGAAACCTAGTCCTGATCTAGTGATTAAACCGCCTGCTAAAGATGTACTTCGAAATTCAACTTTCAATCCACATGCGAGAGCTGCTCAAAATTACAACATTGTTGAAGATTTGGCAATATCCCCTTCAGCAATGTTGGCCTTAAAAGTGCTACAATCATGTCTAGCACAAAGGAAATTAATATTATCATCTATTGGAGCTATCTATCCTCAGGATTCTAACCTCATGATCTTTGATATAGAAAATTTTACATTGATACTCCCTCATCAAATGGATTTTTAGATACCAGTATTAGTCAAATCCAGACGGGTTTTTCGTACTATAATTGATGACAGAGCATCAACGTGTATAATGTCGTTAAACTATTGGAAAAATCTTGGTTCTCCAACACTCAACCAATCCCCAAAAATCCTTAAAGCCTTTGATGGAATAGGATTCATCCTTACGGAATACTCCAGGATCTACCTATAGAAGTAGAAGGCAAAACCATTAATCTAGATGTGGAAGTTGTTCTTGTGCTTATTTTAATAATATCAATACTTAGACTCCTTGATCACTAAGTTAGATTAGATTTTCTTAATTATTATATGTTGTAGATGCTTTGATTCTTTTGTCTATCTTTGATTGTAGGTTCCACTTACTAAAGAAGCCTCTTTGGAGCGACTAGATAAAAGACTGCATCAAACGTTGGATTTCAAGGTAGGGGCATGTCCTTTTTGTTTGTTTATAATAATTCTGAATTGCAATTAGTCTAGAGAAAAATATTTACAAATGGATGTTTGTTTCTATCTATTTGTAGAATACTAGGGAGATCGCTCTTGTCCGCAAGAGGGATTAATCCGCATAACAAAATAGCGACTCCACTAGGGAATATAACTTAGTTTTCCTTTTTTATTTTTAGTTTAAATTTTAAGAGTTTTCTGATTTTGATTTCTCTGAGACTGTAGATAAATTTTAGGAATCCCTGAAAAGAAAAGTTGAATATTTATTTTTTCTGTACTTTTCCTTGCCTCCGCAGATTTCATTTGAAAATAGTGCAACAGCCTTCGTAGCTTTTAGTTCAGAACAATGCGGTACCACTCTGTTCTCCATTAGAAACTGCGGACTTGTGGAATTTTTTTGAAAAAAAATAGTATTATCTTTTTAGGAGCCATATTACCTTATTCTTTGTGTTTTCCCAAGTTTGTCTTAGCTGTCAAATCTTATGTGTGAATTTATTTTCAGTAACTTTTGCGTTTGTGTGATTTATCATCCGCTTTTCATGTTATGAGTGAGTGTTTGCCCTACTTTCTTGCTGCTCTATACAATATACCTTCATTTACCTCAGGTTACTGGTATTATGATATTGTATTTCTAAGCCATTAAGACCATAAGTAACCTTACTTTTATGAAAATTGATTCCATTTTCATTCTTAAATTTAGAAGAGATTTTTAGTTTACTAAAGCTTGATTTTCACATCAAAGCATTTTTGGATGTTTTCATTTCTGCTGAGATAAGTAGAAATTCTTCTTAGTTCGATCACAAACTAGGAGAAAACGTCCTCAAAAATTTTAGATAGACTTCAAAATTAGATTTTTCTTTGATTTTGAATTTTATGTTTTTAGAGTTTTAGATAGTGTTTTCTTTTGGAAATAGTTTGTTAATTTATTTGTAATTTTTGATTTGATTGATAAAGGAATTTCCTTTCGAAAGAATAATTGATCATTTTTTTTGAAATTGAGTTCTCAAAGAAATTGTCTTCTTTTCAAAGATTTTGTTTATGAATGAAAGAATTGGTGCTTTGCATTGTTAAATCTCTCAATATTTCCCTTAAATAAGATTCATTGAAACGAAAAGAGTTTCACTTCTCATTTAGATGCATTTAGCATATTTTTGAGTCGAGTCACAAACATCATTGAAGCTTCACTTCTGTACCCTTTGTCTTAAGCAACAACCAAATTAAAACAACGCTTTAATAAAATCAATCTAGATATTTTACATTTTCTAGGGCTCTTTCCACCAACATAGCTTAGGCTAGTGTTTTGGAACAGGTTGTAATTAACATTCTAAGACAGTTCAAACAAACAAGTAGCAATCTTGCGATAGGAAAATCCGATTGTAGCATTTGTGCTCTAGGAAGCTGTTCTTAAAAGAGTTAAGCACAAGATCATGTTAGAACTACTGAGGTAATCATACTTATCTCATTGTGAAAGATAGTAGATGTGCATGTACTAAAAATGGTAAACCTCGGATAGACCATTGTTGAGGAGCCCGGGGTCACTTGTTGGTAAACCTTGGATTATGTCAAGGAGCTTTCAAGGGGATTGAGCTAGTTACTCTGCCCTTACGTGTATATTGGATCGTAGACTGTTCCCCCAGTTATATTTTTTCCTGTTGGTGACCTTAGTCACTATAAAATTTAAGATTTTTTCCCAAGGTGACGGTGGAGGGAAGGTTCCATTGTACCTAGAGTAGACATCGACTAGACTCACTTGGACTTTTCGAAGGGTACTCTTCACTTCGAGATGGCATAAGTGGAGAGACTTGCACTAGACTGTTTCATTAAGTAGGTTGTCGGGGTAACTGTTCCAATGGCCATTTCCACATTAGAATTCTACGACGTTGGATTTCATCACCAACTTGTGTTTTTAGTGTGGAAACATATTGCTTGTGTATGGATTGCTCTCTCAGATTTTGTAGGCATGTGTTTCGATTTTATTGTTTCCTTAGAGACTTTAGGTTATTTTTTTGAAATTTTCTTTGATTTCGTGTGTTGATTTTTTTATCATGGCTGAATTACCAAGACAATCACGTAGAATGCAGGGGAAACCCCATGAGTACACACCAAGCCAGTTAGAAAAATTTAAATCCAAGAAAGGAAAACCATTAGGGACTGGATCAACTGAACAAGACGAAATATCAGTAATTATACATCCTGATTACAAAGTAGATCAACCTCAAACAACAAAAAGTTCTCAAAGAAAAATATCAATTTCTGAACTAGTTGAACTTGCTTCCACAACTAGTGAATTATCAGCTACTGAGCTTGAAATTTTTTAGCCAAAAAATGAACCTGCTACATCTAAGCCTGCTTTAGAGTTCATTACTCCAACCCCTGATCGTCCTCATTCACCGAGAGTGAAGTTTCACATCACTGAGAACCTTCCTCATAGCCTCATTGGCATTGAAGAAATTACTGACCCAGAAGAAGAAGTTATTCTTCCTTCACATCGGGAATATTTAAATCTTAGGCCAAGTTAATCGATTTACTATTATAGCCCTTTCAAACAGGATCCTTGTTATTCTCAGTTAACCGACTTTCTACACAACTCTGGTCTAAACTATTCGCCACCCCGAATTCCTTTTTACGCCATACCAAGAGGTAATTATAGACCTTCATTCAACATGACTGGTGAGTCATCCATGTTTTCTACATCGCCAGAAACATATTTGTATGGTGTTCCATCTGTTCCTCTGGGGTACCAGTCACTTTCTGGTACTTTCTTAGGAGCGACTCCTTCTCTTGAAAAACTTATACAATCACTTGGTCCAAATTAATCACATACCGAAAATTTGAACGCAGAACAATTTTACATGATATTTGGAAACATTCCTAACCCTGACCCTCAAAGTAGTAATTTACCACCTGGAGGGCATGCTCAAGGTATTAATTTACCACTTGGGGGGCAACCTCAAGGACAAAGCATACCTCAAGGACAGTACATACCTCAAGGACAACATCAACCTCAAAGGCAGTACTCTATTAAGGGTCCGCAACCTCTTCAAGGACAGTATCCTATGCTAGGGTAATATTCCTTCCAAGGACAACAACCTCCTTTAGGGCCGCAGTTTTGTCAGGAACAACAATTGTTTCAAGGAGATCAATATTTTAGTGGAGATTATCTAGCCAACTATTAAACTTACGTTCCAAATTATCAACCTGGTTATGGCCCATGTTACACATCACAACCTTCAATGGGAGCCCCATATCTTGGAGTAAATACAATGTGGAATCCATCTTTGAGTCAACAGAATTTGCAACCTAACGTGCAAGTGCCTTATAATCAACCTAGTCAACCAATTGGTTACAGTCAAATCCAACAACTTTTCCAACCTACGCTTCAAGTTATACCATAGGTATCTGCACCTTATAATGTTCAGCAGCTTGGTCTGAGTAGAGCTAGAACTCCACCTCAAACTGCTGCACCAACTTCTGTTCCACCTACCACACCTATCCCTAGAAGTTTTGCAGCCCCTATTTCTACAGCTCCTCAAGTATCACAGCAAATCCCTCAAATCACTGCTCCTCAACCTGGACCCATAGTTCAGACTACTGTTTAGATGCCTTCAAGACAACCTAGTACAAGTACAATTGTAACAAGCCAACCTCATTTTTTTTATCAACCATATCAAGGGTAGTATCAATATGGAACTGTAGCACAAAATCCAGTATACCAACATCAACCGTACCCTAGTTACACATATCAAATACCAACTCAACCTCAGTATGGTCCGGCCAACCCTAGTTATCTGGGAGGCATTCCAATCCCAAATGCACAAGCTATTCCAGGTTATCCTAGATATCCTCTTCCTAGTACTGGTATAGTTCTACAAGGTTATCAATTTTCTCAGCAAGACCCTAACCATCGATTACCATTCATAGCAACTTTGGATTTACCCGATTTGTCGTGCCTAACGAAAGATCTGATTATTATCTTCCCTATTGGTCGCCAATGCCGAATAAGTTGCCCAGTGATATTCCTAAGTTCGAAGGTAAATCAGGAGAAGACCCCTCAAACCATGTCATGAATTACCACCTCTGGTGCGCATCCAACTCTTTAGTCGATGATTACATTCGATTAAAACTGTTTTAGAGAACACTGATAGGCTTAGCTACAAAATGGTATATTGAACTACCACGTGGCTTATTCAACAATTTCAATGCATTAGCAACAGCTTTCTTAACACACTTTTAGTTGCTAGTCCGATACGACAATGGCACGAAACTCTTAACTTCATTAAAACAATCTACGTCTACATACATATCAGATCACATACATGAATGGAGATGTAGAAGACGTTTAGTGAAAGTTTTCATTCCGGATCAGATTTTGGCAGAATGGTTTATCAAATCATTGCTTCCAAAGATCACTTAAGATGTGGCTAAGGGAGGAGTTGTTACAGAAGAACATGTCATTGCTCAATATCAGTATTTAGACCTTGTATATATACAGTCTGGTACTTTATATGAAAAAATTCTTGACTTACCACGTCTTGGTCAAATAATCACAACTCCTTCAAGTTCTCATGTTGCAAATGGTGTTATTGGTTTAGTTAGCGCTAATAAGAGTAAGAATAATTCCTCCAAAACTACTTCTCCTTTCATAACTTTACCAGATTCACCAAAAGGAGATTCTTCCGTTGAAACTTCTGTCGACATTCATGTTGTAGATTCATCTATAGCTAAATCTAAAACTGGTTATAAGAAGAAAGGAAAGAATAAAAACAAATGAAAAACGTCTCCCAAAGAGAAAACTGAAAAGAAAGAACCAACTAATGATAACTGAAAACCTCATGATCCTTGTCTTATCTATGACGTGGATCACTTTACCATATAGTGCCCACATCGGTCCAAGGTCTTTAAGTTTGTTAAGGGTTCATCCACACCCACTGTCTTGAAGGATAATTTTCCTACTCAAGATAGCAAAATGATATGTTCTTCTTCAAATTCATCGGCATATATTTGAATGATGTCTGAGATTATGGTTGTGATGCAATCGCAAGACTATGGTAGTAAAAAACCTATAACTGGTAAAGAGATAGAAAATTCTAGTCAAACACCAGCTGTATCTCCTTCGGTTTCCGATCTGCTTCATATCGAGAAACCTAATCTTGATCTAGTGATTAAACCGCCTGCTAAAGGTGTACTTCTAAAATCAGCTTTCAATCCACATGCGAGAGTTGCTCAGAATTACAACATTGTTGAAGACTTGGCGATATCCCCTTCAGCAATGTCGGCCTTAGAAGTGTAAAATCATGTCCAACACAAAGGAAATTACTATTATCAGCTATCGGAGCTATTGATCCTCAGTATTTTAACCTCATGGTCTTTGATCTAGAAAATTTTACACCGAGACTCCCTCATCAGATGGCTTTTCAGATTCAAGTATTAGTAAAAAACATACGAGTTTTTCGTACTGTAATTGATGAGGGGGAATCCACGTGCTTAATGTCCTTAAACTGTTGGAAAAATCTTGGTTCTCCAACAATCAACCAATCACCAACAATACTTAAAGCCTTTCATGGAAGAGGATTTCATCCTTATGGAATACTCCAGGATCTACCTATAGAATTAGAAGGAAAAACTATTAATCTAGATGTGGAAGTTGATGATGCCCCTCTAGATAACAACCTTATTTTGGGTCGTAGTTAGTCTTATGCCATGATTTCTATCATTTCGTTTGTATTTCTATTAATCATGTTTTCTTATAAAGGAAAGATTGTGAAAATAGATTAGTTGTCATATTATTCATCTGACCCTTCTTCTACAGACAATATCCAACATGTTGGAAAATCAATTATCCCATATGAAGATGTTGGTGTAGGTTTAGTAAAGGACTCTGCTATGATGGGAACTTTCTCTATGCCTCCACCCACCATACCCATTGCCAATATCAATATGATTTCATCAAGCACTATACCATTCGATGACACTTGGGTAGCGCCTTCAGAATCAGAACTAAACTCTTTCAATGGCGAGATGCCTTTGAGTCCTTTTGAAATGGCATATGTGGCCATACAGTCATTTTCTAAAACACTTTCAACTGCTCCTGATCAAATGAATGTGATCACTGAATATTCTTCACTATCAAGCTCAGCCTTGACATCACTTTCCGATCCTTTTCAACAAGTGTTTCACGCTGATAAAAATATTTGATAATTTTTTTCTTTGGATGAATTACCCTGGGATGATCTACATCATGGATCTTCGTTTTTACTTGAACTTGATAGATTTGAAAATGATTTTTCTTCTATTTTTATGATTGATTATGTCGAGGAACCATAGAATCCCATGTCGATTACAAATTCGGATTCTGAGATTAATTTGGGAAACATTTCTACAACTGTTCCTATCGACATATCAGTTAAACCTGGAATTTTTGAAAACATTCATATAGGCGCTTCTTGTACAATTGAAGAGATTAATACATATAAATCCCTATTTCAAGAATTCCGAGACATATTTGCCTGGTCTTACGAAGAGATGTCAGGAATTGATCCAAAGATTTTCATTCATAAAATTAAGACATGCCCGGATGCCAAGCCTATTAGACAAAGATTTCGTCCAATACATCCGTGAAAAGCTGCTGCTATTAAAGCTGAAGTTGAAAAGATATTGCGAACAAGATTTATTTATCCAATTCCATTGACTGATTAGGTATCTAATATAGTTTTCGTTACCAAGAAACAAGGGACCACACGAGTATGCATCGATTATAGGGATATTAATAAATCATGTCCAAAAGACAATTATCCTACCCCCTATATCGACCAAATTATTGACAATTGTGCCGGAAATGAAATTTTCTCATTTATGGATGGATTTTTTGGGTATAATCAAATCAACATACTTGCTACCAATCAACCAAAAACAACATTTATATGTCCTTGGGGGATATTTCCTTATTGCAAATTTCCTTTCGGATTAAAAAATGCTAGTGCAAATTTTCAAACGGCCATGTCTTATGCTTTTCATGATATCAAACATATTGTACAACCTTATCTAGATGATTTACCTGCTCACTCTTTGCACAGGGATGATCATCCTACACACTTGCAAGATATTTTCATGAGATGTAGGAATTACAAGATTCGTTTGAACTCACACAAATGTGTTTTTTGTGTGCAATCAGGATGATTACTAGGATTCATCGTTTTGAAAGCCGACATTCGTGTTGACCCCTCGAAGGTTGGGGCCATCATCAATTTACCTCCTCCTTCCACACTTCACCAACTCCAAAGTTTGCAAGGGAGAGATTGCTGATCGAATTTTTGATGTTCTAAAACACGCGTTGACCCATGCACCATTATTGCATCCACCCAATTACCACCAGGACTACTTTTTATACTTAGCAGCCTCTGATTCCACCATTTGAATGGTTCTAGTTCAAGAGATGAATCTCACAATGAGAATGTGATCTATTATTTAAGTCAGAATCTTAACCCGATAGAAATCAAATATTCGCACGTGGAGAAACTGGCCTTGGCAGCAGTTCAAGTTGTCCAACGATTATGTCACTACATACTATTACGTAAACAACTCTGATATCTAATTGTAACCCGATGATGTATATTTTGACAAAAAAATTACTCGGGGGAAAATACTCTAAATGGATTTTCATCTTAAAAAATTTTGATTTGGAATTCGAGAAATCTAAATCAAAGAAATCATTGGTGTTTGCAGAACTCATGTGTGACTTTCCCAATACTGAGACAAAGACCGTGGTAGAGAATCCCATTGCAGATGAATCTCTGTTTCTTATCAGTACTTTAGATCCATGGTATGGAGATATCATTATATGTATTCAAACCCAAACCTTTCACCTAGAGATTTCACAGTCAAATCGATGAAGAATCTGGTATCAATCCCAACAATACAATATTGTTGGGGACATATCGTCATGGTGCGGATTCTATTTTTCGATGTTGTATAAATCACGAAGAGACTGAAAGGGTTTTGAGTGCTTTCCACTCTAGAGCGTGTGGTGGTAATATTTTTGGGTTTGCCACAACCCAAAATATATTGCGCGTTGGTTATTTTTGACCGTTGTTATTCAAAGATTGTATTATTGTGGTCCAAAAATGCCACAACTGCCAAATTTTTGATCGAAAGACGCGTGCGCCTCCAGCTCTTCTTCACCCAATCATTTATGTCGGTCCTTTTACGAAATGGGGCATTGATTTCATTACATGTATCCCTCACTTGGCCGAGGGGCATGGGTATATTATTATCGCTGTAGATTACTTTACAAAATGGGCTGAGGTGATGCCTACATTCGCGATAGATGGAAAAACTGCAGCTACGTTCGTATTCAATCATGTGATTGCTCGTTTCGTCATGCCTCAAGCTATTATCATAGATGATGGGAGTCATTTTCGAAATATAATGATGACCGAAATTTCCGATCAACTTGGTTAGCACCATGATAACTCTACTCCATATTACCCACAGGCTAATGGTCAAGTTGAAGCTATCAACAAGGTTTTAACCACGATGATTAAATGGATTATCAGAACTCACAAATCAAATTGGCATACCATTATTTTTTCGGCACTATGGGAATATCGAACCTCGGCAAAAACTGCTATAGGGTTCACTCCTTTTCAACTTGTCTATGGTTGAGAAGCTATGTTTCCCATTGAATGCGAAACATCGTCACTCAAATT
Source organism: Pinus albicaulis (assembly GCA_034641835.2). Lineage (NCBI taxonomy): Eukaryota > Viridiplantae > Streptophyta > Pinopsida > Pinales > Pinaceae > Pinus > Pinus albicaulis. The sequence goes on along the minus strand of CM076571.1, from coordinate 457,001,927 downwards.
AGCCATTGAGTTGTTACCAGCGAACTCTGAAGAGGAAAAACGTTGTTTGTACTTAGCACAATTAGATGAGACAATGCGCATTGCTGCATTAGCTACCGAAGCTCATAAGAAACGTGTGAAAGCTCAGTACAATCAAAGTGTTAAACCTCATGTTTTTTCAGAAGGTGACCTAGTCTTAGTATACGATCAAGCTAACAATAAGCTAGGAGTTGGAAAATTCGAACCGATGTGGCAAGGTCCCTACATTGTCAAGCATGTGCTTGAAAAAGGAGCCTATTTATTGAATGATTATGACGAGGTCTCTTTAAGTAAGCCCATAAATGGTCTCTATCTTAAGAGATATTATGATTGACTTTCGTGTGAAGATCTCTCTTATACAATAGTTACTTTTTAGAATAGTGTGCCTTAGATTAGAAAAGTGTGCCTAGATTAGTTTTGTTGTTACTACTATCACTGCTTATCTTGATTACTCTTGATACTGCAGATGTCGACATCCCTTCAAACGTACAATGGTTTTTTTTATGGTGACTTTCGTAGTACACAAAATATCTCTTCTGTGGTTTGGGTTATCTATTCATCCACCGATGAGTTAGTTTCTATTCATGGGGTATGCCTTGGTCAAACAACGAACAATATTGCAGAATATAGCGTAGTCATTGAGTTATTATTTGATGTTATTTCATTTGGTATTCGACGTTTGATCATTAGGTTGGATTCAGAACTCATCGTATTACATTTAAACAGGGTATATGCAATTAGAAATCCAGTGTCATTGAGATTATTTTTGAAGGTTCGTCTCTTGGAACGACAATTTGATTATATCGAATATCAACATATTTCAAGAAATTTAAACACATCGGCCGATGCATTAGCTAATCGTGTTCTAAATAGACATTTACAACATTAAAAAAGTAAACCCAAACAACATTCGATCCATGTTGAACAAGTTACTCAGAGAAAGTAGTAATATCATTATATTATATTTTATAATAATGACTCATATATTCCTATTCCATTCCAGAATATTTAGATAGTAAACACTTGAATTGTTTCTATGTGTAGCAATTCTACATTTTAGTTTATAATAGTGGCTCATCTATTCCTATTCCATTCCACTATATTTAGATAGTGAACACTTATTTCAAAACAAATATTTGTTATTCATTTTTATACATCTTAAATATCTAAATTTATCATTAATTTGAGATGATATGCAGAGCCCACATACCACAAATAACCCAGAGCCCACATAACCTAGAGACCGCATACCACAAACAACCCACGTAATACATCTAAAATAAAATTAAAAAACCATACATAAAAGATAAATTAGATATAAAAGAGAATTCAAGAATCCATCCTTGAGATAGTACTTGGAAAACCCATAAGTAACTAAGAAATCATGTGGAAAAATTTACCCTAAAAGATGAAATTGCTAAGGAAGTGGATAGAGGAAATGAAATAATGTGAATTATGAATTACCCTAACAGATGAAATTGCCAAGGAAGTGGATACAGGAAATGAAATGATGTGAATTATGAATTATGGACTCATTAATAAAAAATAAAATAAATAAATAAATAAATATATATATATATATATATATATATATATATATATATATATATATTATTTTTTATTAAAAAAAAAAAATGTGGAGACAATTAATGTTGATTTCTTTTTGGGATGGATATGTATAGATGTCAAATCTTAGTTGAATATTCAAAGATGTCAAATCTTCCCATTACATGAAAGAACTCTCCATCATTTACAATTGAATGGAAAAACACTATTTACAATTGAATATAGAAAACCTACCTATAATTAATTGAATTTTACTAGACTTTCTGAATTCGTAGGAAGTTATACTTAAATACGAATGCAATGTATTTGTGTAGTGATTTGATTCCTAGATGTATATTTTCTAACCCTTTAAATTTGAACTTTTAACTTTTTACAGGAAGGCTTGTGTTCTTAACTATTAGAACCACTCAATATGTATTTAAATATGCAAAATTAATGAGAAAATATGCCAAGAAAAAATAATGTTAAACTACTTTAAAATATGACATAATTAATATATTCTGTTGATTTTTAGATAATGTCCAGTATTTAATGTTTGAGCATGTTGTTGTAATGAAATTGGAAAATGTTTTTATTAATTAACTCTCATATACTTACATATTATAAATTAAAAAATAATAATAATAATTTAATGCGTTAATTTCTATTTGTTTCCTTATAAAAATTAAAGTACTATTTTTTCAATTTAAAAATATTAACTACCTTTCTTTGCATCAACAGTCATCTCGAGAATTCTACTTGATGATTGTATCAAGGACAGAACAAGGATAAATTCATGACAAATATGTAGATGTACTCTTAACACGTATCGTTAGCAGTGTTACTGTTTGATATTTTTTTAATAACAAAATTATTAAAAAAAAAAAAAGCATTCTTAGTTTCTAATTGAGAAAAATGCAGACATTTTATGAGAGTAAATCCTTAGTGTGCGTTTATTGGTAGATAATCAATTGTATATGTTGCAACATCAATAAATCAACATGGTAGGACAACACTTCTCTCAGGATTAATACTGAAGTTCGTGTTTTTCATGGATTGTTGTGTTTTTTTTAGCGTGTTAAATGCAATATATCACATTGTTTTTACCAATCCTTTTCTATACGTGTAAAATATGGTCCTTTATGTTGACTCTTTATCTTATGTGATTTTCCCAAGTAACAGATAACCTCAACCATTTCTTTGTATTCCACTTCTCTAGTAACAGGAATAGGTTACCCAACCTACAATGGGGCAGAGTCAAGTCATCATACCAAACAGTGTTGTGTGTTGAGTAAAGGATGGATACTGTACTCATATGGTAAACATACTCAAACGTTTTGGATAAGGTTCTGATATGGTGACATGCTCAAGCTTATTGTTTCCATAATTCGGTTTGCTTTCTAGCACTACTATTGGTTCACCTTTACTGTTCTTTTATGTTATTCATCAATTGTATTGTCATAAAGGCAAGCAAACCCCCAAAATAGCTCTCTATCCACACAAGAGAGCTTGCCATATATATTAACTCGAACAAATACACCCACAAATACAATTATCACATTTAAGGTGCTCAATCCCTACTAAAATTATTGGTGAATCAAAGTAGAGCATCTGCAAAGAGACACCGAGAGACGTCAATAGGATTGTTAAATTGAAAAAAAAATGGTTTCTGTAATCAAGAAAATAATAATTGATATATTAAATTATAATAGAATTTTTGTTTTCTTTGTTTTGTATCCTACTAAACATACGATCTATTTTTGATTCTTTGAATTATAATCTCTGTTTTCAATCATGGGAAATGAGTCAATGACACTTCAACCCAACATTAAAAGGGCTGAAATTTGTTTTTAAACATTAAGGATACAATATGAATTTTCATGAAAGTGAATTAAGAATGTAAATGTATATAAAATCCTCAAAAAATAGCATTTATTATCTATGAGATGAGGGTAGAAATGCATCTAAGGCTTGGAAAAGAGTTAGAGATGCATTCTTAAGCAAACAAAAGAGGTATAAATTTTTTGGTTTCCAAGCAAAACCCAAAAGAGAGTTGAAGATTGCATATGATGCGTGACTTTTCCTCTTCAAAGGTTGACCTTCCTACCTCCTAAAGCCAACTAACCCCACCCATAACAAACACCAAACAAGGGACAAACCTCCAAATCACCATAATCCCCAAATGAAAAATATAAAACATATGGTATACATGTCTAGAATGTGTTCCTCATACAACTTTTCCAATTTAACAAACCCATCTGCCTCTATTTACACCTTTTGGAACAATTTATAGTATATTAGTTATTTAATTAATTAGAACTGAGACTCACAACAACTAAATGTCTCACTAGAAATGACATGTGATTAATGCCTATTATAGGGGATTATTGTACTTTAACCTGCAAGGCACTTTTAATAGCCGAAGGGTAAAGGAAAATAGGTATTCGTTGAAAAGTAGTCATGGGAGTGAGAAATTGAGCAATGGTGGGGTATGAATTCTTCAAACAAAAATGAAATATCGCAAAATTCAGAGTGTAGAGTCCTTTACAAGAAGGACCGAGGGATGCCCACACCGACATTGAATGATTTCTGCAGAACTATTCAGGAGAAGAATTTGCGTCAAATGAGACAACAAATTGGCAAGAACAGTAAGGAGATTTCATTCCAGTAAGTGTCTCTTGAGGAGGTTGAAGTTTATCGATTAATTAAAAAAAAATGAAATAATGGAGCGTAGACGAGGCTTGGTATACTGTGTTGGTTAAACACTACTATCCCACACATAACCTACATCATGTTATTTATGATAACGGCCAAAATGAATGGGTTTCACATGAGCATGATAATTTCAAGATTAATATTTTGGTCAGCCGTGAATTTTAAACAAAACCCAATAGCGGTATTGGGCAGAGTAAGTTTGATGGTTTTGACAATAGAATTATAGATCCTAACCTGCAAGGTGGCATTAAATGTTTGCCGCAGGTTCGTACTGATTGTTTATAAAAGAATATTATTGTATTGATAGTTTACAGAAGAAGACTCTTTTGTTGACAATCGATAGCAACCTACTGCAAACATTTAATGTCACCTTTCGATTCACCACAAACGATCATTTTAATCATGAAGTCATCTCCCTCATAGTAGTTTACCTATCATCTCCCTTAGAGTAGTTTACCTAATCTAATTTGAGTCTGCCAAAGTATCATAGTGTTTCACATGAGTTACATCAGAAACACTATTACCAGATAGATAAATTACATCTAAGTAAGATGCCAAAGGTTAATTTTATGCCTAATTCAGGTTTACTTTAACTACATTAACAAATTCTCCAAAAATTTAACCATTCCAATAGACACTTCTTGAACAAGTTAAACTATCACTTTGATATACTAGCTAGACGTCACCCCATAAGAGAGACGCTTCACCTTCTTAACCAATATATTCTAGTTACCCTAAAAGGGACGTTTCACTTTGTTTCATGTTTCTAGTTATTTGGGAGCTATAAAAAGTAGTATTCTTTAAAATTAAGGAATATTTATTAAAATCAGTTTAGATCTATATTTAACATCAGATCTACTAAGCACCCAAAGGGATCAAATATCTTTCCACTTTAAAAGAGGTTTGCATATAAAGAGAATTGATCTCTCTGAGCCTTTGGTAGATCTAGAGTTGAGATAGATCTAAGATAGTTTAATTTTCCCCTTTAAATATGCAACATCCCACGTCATAAATAATATGAGTCAATACCATTATTTAATATAATGGGTTATTGTTATTTATTTATTTTTATTTTTTTATAGGGTTATTTTGTTTCCTAATTTTTATTTTTTATATTAACCCGTCAAAATGTTTACATTGCACTACATTAATCTCTTTTTTTTTAATATTTTTTATTTTTAAAACTTCATTTTATTTTTATGTAATTTTCCTTAGTCAAAATGTTAAACATTACATTTGCATTACAACATCTCTATCTAGATGCAAAAATAAGAATTATTTTATTAGAAAAATGCAGCATGAAGGACTTCAACAAAATTATTTTGGGAAGTTTTTCTTAAGTAATTTTTCATATCCCATGAATGTGGGAGCTAAGTGGGGCATAAATTCTTGTTAGAAAGTTACTTATGGAAAATTGAATAGAATAAAAGAGACTAGAAAAAAGAGAAAATGAGTTCTAGAGAAAAGAAAAGGAAATTGAGGTCCATTAGTTCAAAAAAAGATCAAAACTAGGAATGACTTAAGGAAAGAGTTAGAGAACCAAAAAAAAAAGTGATAAGTTTTGTGACATCAGCTACACCCTTGTATAATGAGATATCCATTTGTATAATGAGATGCAAGTTATGTGGGTGTGTAGCTATATGTATTTTGTGAATTTTAGCAGTAAAATTTATTTTAGTTGAATTTCTTATAAACTTAATATAATCATTATTACCATTTTACCTTAATGGTATCGTAGCCTCACTAAGAAGTGGAGTTCTTCAATCAGCTATTTATTGTTGGGTGGAAATCATCATTGTTATTCATTTCTTGGGTACTCAAGTATGCCTTTTACTCCTATTCTACAAACTCATTATTTAATTTAATTTTTTAATGAGACATTGATTAAAAAAGAAATAAAGATTAAGAATCTTTACAGTGAAAGAAAGATAAATTATTTGCTATAATTTTTCTTTTTTAATGAATCTTATCTATATATTAGTAAGTTATGATAAATCTTGGCATGAATAACAATCTTAAATTCTATAATTTCTTCTGTAGGCTTGGTTTACTGCACTTTCAATTTTGTCAAAGTTATACCATCTATCTTTTTATAGTTCCATAGACTCTATGTATATGTATAAAATTGGAAAATCCGTTGATCAAAGCTTTTCATCCTCTACTCTTGGATACATGGATCGGTGGGCCCATAACCAAGTGATTAGTTGCAAAGAAGCGTTGATACCTGTTCCCTATTCCAGTGGACCACCTTAAGTCTTGTACCAACTTTTGATTTTCCCCATGGCTATTGGTTGGTGGAAAGAAATTTTAATGAATTTTAAAAGAACCATAAATTGATAGAGTTTGATTTCTATTCAAATCACTTGAAGATTGTTTATAGGATTAGGGAAACCTTTCATATTCGCCTTTAGTGATCCAAAATCTAACTAGTGGCCTAGTTAACGATTACAGAAATTAATGAGAAATGGATTTATGGTAAATAAGGGTAAATGGAATGCAAAATAGGAGACTTGGCATCGAGATCTATCAAAGGGTGAAAAGTTCAAGATCTATAAAAGAAGCACAAATCGAAACTAGATTTGGTTAAGTGCTGGTAACAGACTATTGGAGTTGGTTGAGATCCAAATATTTAAGCATCTAAAGAAAAGTCTTAAACATTCTTTAAGAAAAACCTAGACATCTTATGGGCCATATGATGGAACCCTTAGTTGGAACTTGGATTTAGAGTTGCAAGGATAATGGATATCCAGAAGATATGAGATATATCAAATATGCCAAATGTAACTTTTCATTTTGGTCCTGATTTGTATTTGATATGTCAAACAATATATCTGGTATTTGGAAATTCAAAGAGTTTGATAATATCAAAATTTTAACTTCCAAATAGAAATAGAAATAGAAATTAACAAATAGAAATTGAATTAATTTTAAGAGCGAATTAAAAAATAGAAATTGAAGAGTATTCAAAATACAAAACATCATTATGTAAATTGTTAAATAATTCGGATCGAATCTAGATATTGTGTGCAAGCTAGCGAGAGAAAATAATTTTTGGTATTTAGGAATCTAGGAAGTAACAATGAATAAAACTTAGGAGTACTATATCCATATATAAATAAAATGCTAGTGAGACAAGAAATCTAGGATTTGGGCATCTAGGATATTAAAGGGAGTCTGATTGTCCAAGATGTAGATATAATGAACTATTCTGAAAAGCTATTTGAACATTTGAAAACCGTTATAAAGAAGGCATTGCCAAAAATCCATATCTACATACCCTTCCAATAGTCTATGTAAATGTTACCAACCATCCTCACACTGGACAAGATCCCAGGAATAGTTGATTTGAATAAATGGACTCACGAGAGTTTACAAGAGGCTTAATAGCAAAAAATTCAAAGGGGTAGATCATTAGCAACATAAAGGAATCCGACATTAAGTTGAGATGTATTAAAGTAGCACCTTATCTCATTCTATCAGAAAACTTGATCAGATGCAAATCATTTCAAACCATGAGGTGGAAGGAAGCTAGCAACAGGGAATTGGGGGATTTATATTTTTCAATGGATTGTTGGCTAATCCAAATGTTCATAAGGTTGAAGATTGTCAATATTTCTCAAGAAAATATTTGGTAGGAAGGTGTGCTCATAATTGTTGGCAGTTATGAGAAATAGGCAATGGTATTAGGATTTCTCAAGAGGTATAGACAATGTATTTTTTAGAACCACTAGAAAATTTCATGAGAAGTTTTGATCTGAACAAGCATGGCAAACCTAGTAATCCCAAAGAAAAAACATTGAAAAAACATAACATGAAAGATAAAAAAATCATGTGTGTTGATGCACAAGAGAAAGAGCAAGAGAGTAGAGAAACTCTCACAAAGAGCAATCATGTTAGACTTGCAGAAAGTAAGACAGGTTATTCTTGGTAAAAGAATGAAACATTGATGCATAAGCAAGATAGAAAGGAGAAATGATGAGTCTAAAAACTTGAACACACTGAGATTGTGGTTGATAGGGATTTTTAGAAAAGTGTTTTATACAATCATTATTATACTTGAGTAAACCCTTCATCAATCTCTGAAAACTAAAAGTTACTCTTCATATCTCTGCCCAAAATTTATAGGAAATAAAAAAATTACTATATTACTTTACTAAAGTAAGAGCGTTAGCTTGCGTTGTAAAGTGGCTTATTGAATATTTTACATTTTTCACACAATGATAATTTTATCCTAAAGTTATCCCTACGGCTCATCATATGAAGGAAACAGAGTGGCCACTTTTGATTTGGCAAAGCTTATTTTCTAGGTTATTTGCCATTTAATACGGGTGGCATACACTGTCCACAGTTAAATTTAAAGTTATGCCACACTACATTAAATGATTGATAGCCAAAAAAATAAGACTCGCCTTTTAATTTGAAATTTTTACTTAATGAGTTTATGTAAATTATAAATTTTAATACGAATCAACATTCAATTACTGATAACCAGAATTGACTAATGCAAATATATTAGTGATTTATTCCGAGTGGAGTTCACATGCAACTACGAAACCATAATTAACTAATCCCCATGCCAAATATATTAGTGATTTAATTAGCTGGGACTGAGACTCACAACGTGTCCCACTGGACTTCACGTGCAACTAACTGCTCTAAGAGGAGATTACGGTACTTTTAACCTGGAGGGCACTTTTAACGGCCGCAGAGAGAAGGAAGATAGCTATTCGCAGAAAAGTAGACGTAGAAGCGATAAATTGAGCAATGGTGGGATATGAATTCAGCAAAGCTCAGAGTGTACAGTCCTTTACCAGGAGGACCGAAGGATGCCGCCACCAACCTTGAATATTTCCGGAAAAGAGAAGAATTTGCATCAAAGGAGACAGCAAATTGGCAAGAACAGCCCGGAGATTTCATTCCAGGAAGTGTCTCTTCAGGCGGCTGAATTTTTTCGGTTGGAGCCGGCATGGTATGCTGGCTTGGCGAAACACTATTATCCGGCGATTAAACTACATCATCATGTTGTTTATGATGAGGGCGAACAAGAATGGGTTTCACAGGAGCGTTATTAAAATTAAAACTCTTGTTGTGGTGAATTTTCAAAAGATACCCAATAGCGTTATTAAAATTTTGACAATGTTTGTATTTTTGCAGTTAATTTTTTGTATTTATCCTGTGAAAAAAAAAAAAAAAATACCATGGTAAGTGTGATGATTTAGTAATACTGATTGTTTACAAAAGAGTACTATTGTGTTGATATTTTACAGAAGAAGACTATTTTGTAAACAATTGGTAGCAACATGCTGCAAACATTTAATGATGTCACCTTGCCTAGTATGATCTATACTTCTATTCTCTAAATCATAAAACTCATTCTGCCTAATCGTTAAAAAACCACCGAGCATTTTAATCTTGAAGTCATCCCATTCCAGCGAAAGTTCTTCTTCGCCATCTTCAGTGATGTAGTTTATCTGTCGAGTCATAGTGTTTAACCAAACCCGTTTACCAACAATTGGTGAGGTTTTTATTATGTTACCTGCAATTTCGTCTGTATTTTTTTGCAGGCTCTTCTCTTTTTATCATGTTTTCAGTCTGGTTTAAAGAACACTAAGTCCTTGTCTTTAAAAACTTAAGTCAATACAACCGTAAATTCACTCTATCACTAAGTATATTTTAATTACCCTAATAATTTCTCAAAAAAATTAACCACTTGAGTAGATATTTGGTGGAGATAAATGATTCTTAGTTCAAATTCACTTTATCATTAAGTATACTTTAAATACTCTAATAAATTCTCAAAAAACTTAACCACTCTAATAGATATTTGGTGGAGACAAATGAATCTTAGTTAAACCAGCCTAGATTCATCTTAACTCTGAATCTATTAAGCATTTAGAAGAATCAAATCTATCATGGTGCAAACCTCTTTTTTGACTCTAAAACTTGAGGAAAGGTTTGCAAGAGATTAGAACCAGATCTTAAGTTAAGATGGATCTAAGCTGGTTTTATATATATATATAACATCAATAATTTACACGATCGGTTGTTAAACTATAAAACATATATGACATCAGTAATTTACAGTAATTTACACGATCTGTTGTTAAACTATAAAACATAGGTTGGTTTAATATATATATATAGCCTTAGTAGTTTACATAATCTATTTGAAGATTTGTTGTTAGACTATAAAACATTTGAAAAATGAATTCCACAACAACAACACAAATTGGTCTATAAATCACAAATATGATACATATATATTGAGATTCAACTAATTCCAAATATGATTATGGGGGTTGAGATATTCTCTTAGCATAACCTCAAAGAAACTCTAAACTTATCATGTAAGCACTATCTCCAATTAAAACCCAATAAGCTTTTATGTTATATTGTAAAACCCAATAAAAATAGATATCTTTATCTTTGCACGAGCAATATATTGGCTATCTCTCGTTTTATTTTATTTTTAATGTCATCACACTCTCCTAAATAAACACAACAACAATTATATCTAAACTATGTTGTTATCAACATCGGAGAGACATATTCACTGAATTTTCATGAGGACATCAAAACCAAGGGTTGATATAGTCTAAATTGAGCACCTCAATCAATTTTAATGGCAACAAAAAACATATAAAAAATATCAAATAAAATGTGTAAAATACTAAACAGCGTGGAAAATATTAATCTTTGAAGACCGACTAACAAAGTTAGTCGGGGTATTTTACCCAAGTTTTCCATAGATATAAAGTCTTTGTGTATTGTGTTTTATCGAGTGGTTTTCTTTACCAAATTGGATATAAAATTGCTCACCGTTATCATGTTTGTGGTGGAAATTAAAATTTACTTTGCTCTAGCTAATTTTTTTTGTTGCAACCAATGTGTAACATTAGCGAAGAATGCCTTTAAATAAACTACATTAGAGAATAATACCGTGGGAAAAACCATGGGTTGTGACAACCTGGAGGCCAAAAATTTGCATCCATAAATTTACTATTTTACTTGAATTTTATTTTAATTATTAATTATTTGTTTATTATTTATTTTATTTTTATTTTTAATTTATTTCTGTAATTTGACCATAAGAGAAGAATACCATGGAAAAAATCATGGGTTGTAAATATCTAGAGCCCAAAAACCTCCATCCATAAATTTACTATTTTATTTCAATTTTATTTTAATTATTAATAATTAAAAAATTTATTTATTTTTAAATAATTTTCTCTTTTTTTAAGTATTAAGACCATTACAGAAGAATATCATGGGAAAAGTCATGGGCTTTAAGAACATGGAGCCCAAAAACCTCTATCTTTAAATTTATTATTTTATCTCAATTTTATTTGAATTATTGATTATAATTTTTCATTTTTTTATTTTTATTTTTAATTTAATTTGACAAAGTCAAAATGTTTACATAACATTATATATATATATATATATATATATATATATATATATATATATATATATATACCAGGTTAGATCCATCTTAACTCCAGATCTATCAAGAGATGATACGAATCAAATCTCTCTAGGTGCAACCCTCTTTTTCCAGTTCAAAAATTGAATAAAATTTTGGATTTCCCTCTTTGAACTTGATAGATCTGGATTTAAGATGGATCTAGGCAGGTTTAATTATTAATTTTATTTTTTTTTAATTTATTTTTATTTTTATTAATCTGTCAAAATGTTTTAATTAATATTTTTATTTTTTATTTTCATTTTATTTGTATGTAATTTGATTGGGTCAAACTATTTAGATAACATAATATAACATACTGGGATGGAGAGTGTCTCTAGACCCAAAAATGTAATAAAATTATATGTAGAAATTATACAATATGCATGTATGTCTTGGATTCTCCTGATCTAACAATAATATGCTATTGTTAAATACAGAATCGCTTCTACAAATATTTGCGGAAATTTAAAACACAATCGCCAATCAAAATATCATGAAGAAAGATCAATCACACCTAACACAGATAATTTACCTAGGGAAAGCTTATAGCTAAGATATTATATCATGGATCATGAAACAATTACATAAAAATCTCTAATCCAAGAGCTCTCTGTACATGAGCTAACTGTCTCATGTTGTCATACAAAAATTGGCAAGTTCCTTACCCAATTTACTGTCTCCAGAAAATCTGCCTCCACTGCACAATCCCTGCCTCCACTGTGCAATCCCTAATGGTAAAGAACCCCCGAATTAATGATTCTTACTTTCCTTGATTGTGCAATCCTTATAGGCACATCCAATGTGTGTGTGGTTGCATGTGTGCAACCAGATAATGTCACAACTGATAGTTTACTTCTCTTTCACCTAGAACTCAACAGGGTTTCCACTGGATCTGACATGCATGCAGCTAATAATAGTAAAAACATCATTTGCATGTGAGACCAGTGATTGTGAATTAATTAATAATTAATTCACTTTATCTCTCACTGTACCTTTAGTTACAACTAGCACAACTGACTTTAACTCACTTAACTCAGTTAAACCGATTAACAAATTTCATTAACTAATGCACCACTGCACTTCCAACTCTATTACAACTAGAATCACTCTGTTACAACTCAAGTCAACCTGCATGTCCCACCAACCAACCTCTTAACTCGAAATTCCTTTAACTAACTGATTTTCCACTTCACTTAACTATTTCCAAGTGCTCATTGAGAATATATTATTGTTTATTGTCCTACTAATATTAAGGGATAATAATAGTCGACATGCATCTATAAATAGACATGAAATCTATAAATATAATTTGCACATACATCTATAAATAAACATTCATCTATAAATATAATTTTATCATGCATCTATAAATAGACATCCACCTAAAAATAGCCTGTGTGGGCCCCACCTAGTGCAAGTGCTTAATTTTCACTAAGATCAAGTGATATATATATAATCGAGTAGTCTTTATGTGTGACTTTTTAAAAAGTTTTCCGATTTATTTTCAGTTCTAACTTGTTTAGAATCTAATAGGATTCATTGAAATCACAAGTTTGACATATGAAATCTTCACAATTGAAGTACCCCATTGATTTTTTAGAGTACTAAATAGATATATGAAATAACACAATTCAAGATTTTTCCAACATTTTTTCACCGGATTCCATCCAAAAATCAGTCAGAAACTCCAAAATGTGACACTGAAGGACTACTCTTTTATATGATGTTTTGATTATGAAATGAGAGGTGGTTTTGAGGCATGTGGTATTGTTGAGTTATGTTATTGACTCATGGTATGGTATGGTTAATAATATCCATGGTCAAGTGGGGTGAGTATCCATGGTTAAAAATCTTGTTATAGTGTAAGTATTATTTTGACTGTGAAATAAGAGATGGTTTTTGGGCAATAGTAAGTATTAAGTTTTATTGTGTTTATTAATGAAATTTAAATATGGCTACAAAATTTATATGGTATGGATCTTAATTTATAGCTACTATTTATATATTATACACTTTAATGTGATAAAGGTGTCTATATATCTTTAAAATAATTATATTTTTTTTCCTTTAGATTTAATCAAAACAATGTTATAAAATTAAATTCAAATAAAATATTTATAAAATTAATTTTAAATAAAATATTTCGATTGTGAAATGAGAGATGGTTTTATAAAATATTTTGACTGTACACTTGTGGCATCATCCGCTCACCTGTGGCACTAAAAAAAGACCTCAGATCTAAGATAATCACCTCGGTTGTATAGGAGAGATGCTCGACCTTGATAGAAATATACTTCAGACTTGATCAAAAGCTCAGATCTATTTTGGTTTTTTATGTTGTTGGTTTTGGGGTATATCTTTGGCTAAGCTAGGACCACTTGTGGAGTAGAACATCTACCTTCCATTATAGGTCGAATTGTTTAAAACTCGTGAAAAAAAAAATTCTTGTAGCCATTTTCAAGCTCAGACTAGACCTTTTTCCAAGTCTTGTACTTACACAATGATGGAACTCGCATCTGGAAAGATTGCGTACATGTGACCAGACTTATGCTTGGACCTGTGGACAAAGACCCTCCAATATGAGTGCTTACCTATGGACAACGCTCAAAATTATGGAGAGATCTTCGAACCTGTCATTTTTGGAGTTTGGACTTGCAGTGCAACTCGGACCTCACAAAGGAGCTCAAGACAACCTCTCGGACTTATGGTATAAACCTAAAATATTTTAAACCTATGATTGACCATATGAGTATTCAAACTTGCTATAATTGAGGCATTCAAACTTGAACACTTCAGACTTGTGGCACACAAGGAATTCATATCTTTCGTGAACATAATTATGGCATAAAAGAATAGGTTGACAGTTTGGCATCTATCAAAAGCAGTTTATTGGTCAACCCTTGGAACAACTGGCTACAAAATTCAAGCATGGAGAGAAATTGGTGCATACTATTTAAGTAAGACCTTGTAGTATGAGTTTTAAAGTTTGAAACAACCTTTCAAGAAGCAATTGAATATTTATTTGGAGAAGACCTATTGTGCACCTTGAAGCAGTTATTGAAGAAATTTTGGATCCCTTGTAAAGTAAGTCTTTTGTAAAATTTTGTTTTTAACTAAATTGGAGCTTAGGGGGATTGGAGTCCTAGTTGCTCACAAATTTAGAGCTTGGAATCTCTTGAGAAGATCAGGGTCCTCTTTTTTACCAAGTAGGAGCTTGGATCTGTTCAAGGCTGGATCCTTGAGAATCTAAAAGATTATTGTACAAGTTGGAGCCTAATTTGTTGAAAAAGAGGATTGGATTCCTTGTCATTTTGATTAATAAAATCATTTTTTGTTTTGTATCTTATATTTTGGTTCAATTTGTGATAAAAATATTAACTGGTATAAATAAAAATTTAAAGAAATATTGATTAACCCCCCCCCCCCCCCCCTCAAGTATTTCCAACAACTACAATGTATGGGGGCTAATATGTTGATAGTTCCATTTCCCTTTTTAGCTAGAAATGGGTCATAGTCCTCATATTAGCTAATAAATAAGGACTAAGGTTAGGGCCATTCAAACCCTAAGTTTCTAATACTCCACCATAACAATAGGGAATACCATCCACAAAATTCCAACACTCCAAAGCACTAAGGGGTTGAGTCCCTAAGCTTATGTTGATGGCTTGAAGGGAATATTTCAACGCAAATTTTCTACTGCCAAGGCCCAGAAAAAATCTCTACTTTTAACCAAGAATATTTCCCACTTACTCCTTTTCCTCACTTGGTGAGGTCACATGGTTTCTAAGCTCCAATGGCCTATGGAGCCTTGATCTCCCACAACTAGACCAATCTTACTTCATAATTATAATATACGTAGTGATTCAACATGTAGGCATTCATAAACATGAAATATTTGTATCTATATACTACAGTTACAAGCAAGGCCGACCTTTCCCTTTATGAACATACAACACAATATTCTCATTTAGCATAGCTGCAACGCCCCTAAAAACACATTTTATCAAAATAGCTGCCAGTTTATTCATTCTAGTTTACATTACATGTTTGGGACAAAATGAGCACTTATATTATTTAATAAAATTCATCCTACAATTAATGAAGGGTGAGCCACATCCCCCCCTCCCCCGCACCACTATAGGCTCAATTTCATTGCTTTGTTTCTTATAGCTGGCCACCCCTGAGTTAGACCAAGGATTCATGAGGAAAGTTTCACTAAGCAATACTCGAAGGAGTTCTAAATATAATCATCTCCATGTATTTAGATCCATCAGTACACTTTTCTATCTTGTGCACACACAAATGCCTCTTCTCCTGCCTCTACTTCTCTCCACGGGTGTTGCCATTAGTTCTCTCCATGAGAGAGAATACTTTGTTCTCTATCCCCTTACACTATACTTTTCTCTACTCTCTCCCTCTTTCTCTTTCATGTCCACACAAACACTATATCTATATTTTCTTTTCTTTCATGGTATGCTTCGTTGGTTTTATTTCCTTAATGAGATTGCATGTCAAGTCTCCCCATGATTGGTCGAATAAGAAATTATGATGAAGTCTTCTAGTGGTATGATGTCCATACCTCTTTAGAAATCCTAGTACCATTTACCACTTGTCAAAACTGCTGGTAGTTATTACCACGCCTTCCCACCAAATATTTTCTTAGGAAGGTTGACAATCTTGAGCCTTGTGAACATTTGTTTCAACCAATAATCCATTGAAAAAAAATCCTCCAATTCCCTCTTTTTGGCTTCCCTCCACCTCCTGAATTCACATGGTCCATATTATATCAGGTTTCACCATATCATTAGTTGGTTTTTAAATTATAATTACAATTATTCAGGGTCTTTTTCCCATTTACATTTACATGTTCATATAGGGATAATAACATAATTAATTACAATTATAATATGAATGGGGATTAGAAAAATGGATGTTACACTAACATCAGGAGTTCAAATTTTTAGAGTAAGATAAAGTGCTACTATAATACCTTCAACTAATGTGGGATTCCTTTACCTAGCTGATGATCAACCCCTTTGAGTGTTTAGCTATTAACCCTCAGGTAAACTCTTGAATAAACTATTCATGGGATCTTGTCACTTGTGTGACGATGGTTGGTAACATCAATGCGGACTATTCGAATGGTATCCAAATATGGATTCTTGGAAATGGCTTCTTTATAGTGGTTTCTATATGTCTATATACCTTTTCAAAATAGTTAATTATATAGAGATACAGGACTTATGATAATAAAACTCAATTTAATATCCTATATGCCCAGATCTTGAATGTCTTGTTTCATTGGCATTTATTTTATATATGGATCTAGTATTCATAGTATTTTCTTTCATTGTTATCTCCCAGATGCCTAAATATTGGATATATTTTTCTCCTACTAGTTTGTGCATAATATCTAGATTTGAATTACTTAAGTAACATTTTACATGACAATGTTTTGTATTTTGGATACCTTTTCAATTTCTATTACTTAATTTTCATATAATCAAGTTAAAAGTTATATGTCCTAAAACTCCCTATATTTCTAGATGCTAAATATATTGTCTCCCATATCATATATGGATATGGACCTAAATGAAAAGAAACATTTAGTGGATATCAAATCTTCTAGATATCCTTGTTCATTGCAACTCTAAATGTAAGTTCCAACTAAAAGTTTCATCATCAGGCCCATCAGGAATCTGGGTTTTTCTTACAGAACCTTCACAAATTTTATTTGGATGAATGAATATTCATATCTCAACAAACATCAATAGTTTATCAATAGCACTTAATATAATCTAGTGTCAATTTGTGCTTCTTTGATAGATTTTAAATTTTCCACCCTTTGAAAGGTATGGGTGCCCACTCTCCATCGCTTGAAATATTAGGGATTCCCATCTGCTAACACTTTTTAAAATAACCATAAATATATTCTTCTTCCTTGCTTTTATTTTGAAACTACTCTAATTGGTGGACTAATATTTACCATAACTCCATTTCCCATTATTTTCCATAATTGTTAACCAAGACACCAGGGAGATTTTGGATCACCATGGGAAAATAAGAAAGGTTTCCTTGGTTTGATTAATGGAATTCAAGTGATTGAATAACAATCAAACTCTATCAATTTATATTTCTATTAATATATATTAAAATTTATTTCCATTGACTAATTTCTATCAAGAAAACAATTTTTTTTTTGAATATTTAAGGCCAGCCTTGTGGAACTAGGATTGATGCTTCTTTGAAACTAAGCTCTTGGTTATGGGACATCCAATCCATACAAACAAGAGCAAAGGATGAAAATATGCTATGCCTAGATTTTCCAATGCTACCTAGAGAGTCTAAGGGATTGTAAAAATATAGATATGTATAACTTCACAGAATTTAGAGTGCAATAAACCAAGCAAGCCCATAGAAGAAATTATAGAATTTAAGATTGTTTTTCATGCCATGGTTTATCATAACTTACTAATATATAGATAAGATTTGTGATTAACAAAATTTGTATAGAAAATATTTAGTTTCCACTACAAAAATTATTAATATTTAATTCCTTTCCCATCAATGAGACATTCCACAAACAATTACAACTAAATAACGAGCTTGTATAACTTGAATTAAATACATATATGAGTACAAAAAAAATAATAGAAACAACCAATAGACTCTACAATTTCCACCTAATAGTAGGTAGCTCGTTGAAAAACTCCACCATTTAGCCAGACTATGATACCACTAGCGTAAAGTAGGAATAATGACTCTAGATTCACTCTAAAATAAATTCATGTAGGTTAACTTTCACTACTAAGTTTTTTAAAGGATAGTTGCAAGCACCCACATAACCAACATCTCACTACGCAAAATATTTCCTCCTCTACTTATAAGTCTCATAAATGGATTCCTTCTTTCTTAGAAGTCTCTTCTATTGTACCTTTTAGATTAGGGATAGAAAGATCTAGCTAATGTCACAAAACATATTGCATATTTTCTTGGTTCTCTAACTCTTTCCACAAATATCTCCTCTCATTTTCATGTATGGTTTGATTTATCTATTCATGGACCTCCATTTCTTGAGAGCTCTCTTTGTTCTTTTTTCTAATCACTTTTCTTCTATTTATTTTCTCTACATGACTTTCTAACAAGAAGCCCCCATAATACTTCTCCTTTCCAACAATGCATTGGGTGTCCACTCATTCAACATGTGTCATAGTGCCCACATTCCTGGGATATTAAAGAATAATTACCCATAACCTCACTAGATGTTGAGAAAAAAATCCCAAAATCACTTTGTTAATCCCCTTCCAGTACATTTTTCTAATAATAATAACCCCTATATTTAATAGATATCCCCTATTTTACGAAATATCATTTTTCATAGTCCTCAATGCCATTGTTACGATAATCACAATGGAGATTAAATCGACTATTACCACCAAGTTTGTACTTTCAAAAAAGGGTAAGATTGTTAGGAGTTTTACAAGCAAAGTGGGCTTAAGTATAAGATTAGGTGAAAATTTTTCGTGAAAATGTGGCATAAGGATTAATGAACGGGTTAAGAAAGTTTCTTTTGTTATGCCATTTTTTTACCCAAATCTTACACCTATCGGATGCCAAAAAAGGAGGTGGTCCTACGAAATATTTTCATAGTGCCTACAGGCCCATGCTACGAAATATTTTTCGTAGCACCTACATAATTTTGAAAAAATAAAAGTTTTATAGCTCTCATTTGGGTCATTTTCAATACTTCAAAGCTCTATGATATGACTTGATGTGATAGTTTGAGACTGTTATTAAAGGTGAAAGGAGGTTTGGAGAGGACAAGTGTTAAAACCCTAATTCTGTGCAAATCAACTAATTTTGTCAAACCTAGGTGACTGGCTGGTAGCAGATAATGAAATTTTTAGCATTTTTTGACAGTGTGTGGGATAGTGCTTAGTTTTTCTCAATTAAGCAATGGGAAATTCAAGTCATGTAAGACGATTTGAACTAGACGGATTATGGTTCGAGGTTTATGATGAAGTCACATTGTTATTCAGAAATGCAGGATGGGAGCCTAATTTCCAATGTTTTGATGGTTACAATTTGAGCTAGTGTTATGAATTTATTCACTCCTTTGATGGCACGTGGTAGCCTCTCAGCTAGCCATGTGTCCTCATGCCATTGGTTCCTAAAACATCTAATTAAATTGAAACAAATCACCTCCTTAGCAACCATCCACAGATTGACACTTAGCATGGTGTCATTGGGTGAAATGGAGGAATATTCCCATAATACATTTTTTGTTGACTAGGCTGCCATGTCACTAGTCTATCATTTTCTGCAAAAAAATTAGTTTTTTAGGAAAATGAATAGCAAGCCATAACTTTCACATACGAAGTTGGCTTTGATGAAATGAATTGTGCCAGATTCCTGGCGATGAGCTCTTAGTTGTTTTTCAGGTTCCAATCGATTCTGATCACTTCCATTTTTTAGCTTAACACTGGGTACCTGATCAAGAAGGTATTCAGGCTGGCAAGAAAATTTGAAAGAAAAATTATGGAGACAAGGAAGGCTACCACTCACAACTATAAAGTGGGAAGTGTTGCTAGTCCTAGACTTCCACAACCTACAAGTTTGACACCACACAAATTGTAAGAAAAAATATCAAAAGGGATTTGCTAAATTTGTGATAGAAAATACACTAAAGGTCATAAGTGTGCTCAGAAGAAATTATTTTACATATATTATGAATAGGAGGAAGAAAATGAACAAGAAACTTCAAAAGAAGAGGATATACACCAAGAACCAACAATAGAGGAAGAATAAATGAATCCAACCATATCCTATAATGCATTGGAAGGAATTACCACTCAAACTCTTAATAAAGAAGTGCATATAGAGAATACAAATATAATGGTGTTTATTTATTTTGGTAGTACCCTTAATTTTATTCATTTTAAGGTAGTCAAGGAATTTAATTTCTTCCTATACCCAACATGAGAGTGTCAAGTGATGGTTGAAAATGGGGGAAACATAAAATGCTCTGGAAAGTGCCATAATATAAAACTAACCATGGGGGAATATGTATTGAATAGGACAATGCTCTCTATCCCAATGGGTGGTGCTGATGTTGTACTAGGAGTACAATGGTTACAAACTTTGGGTGCGGTAGCTTTTAATTTTCAAGAATTTTCTTGAATTTTTTTATTTTTTTTTTTCTCCAGGAGGAAAGGAAGTTGAATTATGGGGTAGCGCGGGGAAGCCATGAAAGATAATCAAATATAATTTCATGAAAAATATTATGAAGAAATAACAACAAGGTGTAATTTCACAATTATGCTCACTTCAGGTTCAAACATCAAAATAATTTATTTCTCCAAATCTCCAAAAAGCCTTGGACAATCATTCCAAGGTATTTGAGATGCCCAAAGTAATCCCACCTATTCGTGCTCAAGATCATGCTATTAATTTGATTCCAAGAAGTGTTCCTCCAAACATCAAGCCTTACAGATATCCTTATGCTCAAAAGAGTGAGATTGAGTCTATGGTTGCAGAAATGGTAGAGGCTGGTATAATTCAACCTAGTTAAAGTTATTTCTCTGCTCCAGTATTATTGGTTCATAAGAAGGATGGATCATGGTGTATGTGTCTGGATTATAGGAAGATCAACAAGCTCACTATTAAAGATAAATTTTCCATACTCTTCACTGATGAATTATTGGAAGAATTACAAGGAGAAATTTACTTCACCAAGCTGGATCTTTGTTCTGGATATCATCAAATTAGAATGAATATTGAAGAAATTCTGAAAAAAACATTCAGAACTCATGAGGGTCATTATGAATTTTTGGTCATGCCTTTTTTCGTTACTAATGAAACTTCCACATTTCAAAGTTTGATGAATTCCATTTTCAAACCCTTCCATAGAAAATTTGTGTTAGTATTTTTTGATGATACACTAATATACAACAAGTCTTGGAAGGATCATGTTCAACATGTTGACATGGTGCTCATGCTATTGTAAGAGAAATGATTATATGCAAAAACCTCCAATTGTTTCTTTGGAGTACAGGAGGTGGAATATTTGGGTCATATTGTATCTCATGAGGGTGTTAAGGTAGACCCTAACAAAATTAAATCCATTAAGGAATGGAAAATCCCTACAACCATAAAGCATATTCAAGGATTTCTAGGGTTAAGAGGGTATTATCGCAAGTTTTTTAAGAATTATGGGAAAAATATCAGCATCTTTAACATCTATATTGAAGAAAGATTCATTTTCGTGGACTCCAGAAGCAACTAAGGCCATTGAACATCTTAAAGAGGAAATGTTCCAATCACCAACCTTAGCTACACCAAACTTCACAAAAACCTTTATTCTAGAATGTGATGCCTCGAGAAATGGAATTGGTGTAGTTTTAATTCAAGAAGGAAGACCTATTGCTTTTGAAAGTCATCCAATCAAAGAAAAATATTTACCGAAACCTATTCATGAGAAGGAAATGTCGGCAATACTACATGCACTAAAGAAATGGCGACCTTACCTAATGGGAAGACACTTCAGGGTAAAAACAGATCATGATAGTCTTAAATAATTTTGGAACAAATACTATCTTCAGAAGAGAAGCAAAAATGGGTCACAAATATGTTGAGTTATGACTTTGAAATCATCTACAAAAAAGGGAAGGAAAATGTTGTTGTAGATGCACTCTCAAGAAAGGATAAGGATGTGGAAGCATTTGTTTGTGCCATTTATATTATCCAACCTGAGTGGATAATTGAAGCAAGGGATGAATAGAAGACTTATGAAGAGGTGTGGACACTCATTCAAAAGTTGTAGGAAGATCCCAGTACATCTGAAACATTTACCTAGAAAAATGATTCATTATGGTACAAAGATCATTTATAAATTTGTAATAATTCCCAACTCAAACAAAATATTATTTTGGAATTTCACACCTCTCCCTTAGGAGGGCACTCAAGATTTTTTAAAACTTACCACAGGGTCAAGAAGAAATTTTTTTGGGATGGCCTTAAATCTGATACTCAAAAGTTTGTGGCAAAATGTTTATTTTTCCAACCAAAAAAAGTAGAGACAATTAAGACCCCAAGTTTGTTACAACCTTTATCCATTTCAAGTAAATGTTAGGAGGAGGTTTCAATGGATTTTATCACAATTTTGCCCAAGTCCAAAGGAAATATTGTCATCATGGTGGTAGTTGATAAACTTGCCAAATATGCACACTTTTGTACATTATCTCATCCATTTAAAGTAAGTACAATTGCTACTGCATTTATGGAAACAATTCAAATGCTACATGGAAACCCAAAGATTATTGTAAGCAACAAAGATCCCATTTTCACATGAAATTTTTGGACACAATTATTTTCTTGTTTGGGTACTCAATTAACTCATAGCTCATCATATCATCCTCAATTTGATGGGAAAATTGAGATAGTGAACAAATGTTAGGAAGGATATATTCGTTGTTTTGTATTTGATAAACAGAGACAATGGGTCAAGTGGTTACCTTTGGCTGAATGGTGGTATAAAACTTCCTTCCATACTGCAACAAAAATGACCCCATTTATGGCACTTTCTGGATATCATCCACCCTCCATCACATCACTTTTAAGATAAAATTTAATAGTTCAAGTAGTGGAAGATCACCTTGAGCATCAACAAAAATTCTCCAACTCTTAAAGGATAACCTCACCTTGGCATAGAATCGAAAGAAACAACAAATAGATGAACCTCGAAGTGAAATAAGTTTGGATCTAGGGGACTAGGTATTTTTACAGCTACAACCATATAAAAAAATTTCCCTCAAGCAAGCTAGGAAGGATAATAAATTATCATGAAATTATTATGGTCCTTACAAAGTGTTGCAAAAGATTGGTAATATGGCATACAAATTGGAGCTTCCTGCATCTTCCCAAGTGCACCCAGTTTTCTATGTTTCATGCTTAAAGAAGGTTATAGGTGATAAGACCCCAGTTCAAAAAATATTTCCAGAACTTGACGAAGAAGGAAAAATCATATTGGAACTTGAAGTAGTCACAGAAACAAGAACTCGACAACTACGAAATCGATCAATTTCAAAGTATAATACTAGGGGCATGCTGGGTACCTATAATACTAGTGTATCCCCTTATTTTTATTGTTAGTATAGCCCCCTTATTTTTATAGTTGTTCCCATGTAGTCCCCATATTTTTATTATTGTTCCCCATAAAAGCCCACTATTTTTATTGTTGTGCCCTTACATTGTTATTATTATGTCAGCTAGGATTATAAGGTGACCCCTTGGACTCCTATATATAGAAAGGAGGTTTTATCATGTGTATCAAGCAATAATTGGTCATTTATGTAATGTAAAGGAGGTTTACCCCTTGAATAAGAAGATCTCTAAGTTGTTGATCTATCTTTTCTTCTATTTTGTGATTTGGTTTCATAACAGATGCAGATTGTCCAATTTCTCCATAATTTCATTGTGGCCAAATTGAATGTCATTGACAAAAGATATCATCTCGTTACAATCATCATACCTCTAATTTCAAAGGTTGTCCATGTTTATTTTATTATTTTATAGGTTAGCAGCAACAGACTCCAACGAAGTTAGAGCTTCCACGTGCCCCAGGGAGTCATCAGGACGCTACTCTGTCTCCTGACTATCTGACGAACCCAACCAATGTTGATTTAGGGTGGCATCAGATGTTCTCTAGCCTCATAAATTTGTAGGCAAGCTAGGACACATGCCTTCTCCAAGACCCATAAATCATTTTGGGAAACTCCACCTAAAGACAGTTTAATTAAAATAATTAATTTTTTTTAATAGATGTCTAAGTCTAAACTTAGGAAATTAAAATAATTAAAGGGTATTAATTAAAATAGGTGTGATTATTCTAGAAAAAGACGGAAATCAAGTTAATTTGATCTGATCCATCGATTAGGATCTAATTTGGGTCGTTGATCGTTCAAGGAGAATATTATAAGGAGTTTGATGGGCACTTGGAAAACACATTGAATTATAGATCTAGAGATTGATTTCTTAAGAGAGTAGTGCGGCAGTTGTCGGATAGTGATTGAGGTGATTTCTTGTAGTGATGCACAAGGATAGTTGTTTGGTGGAATATTTTCCTGACCTAGAGAGTCCAAGGCAGACGAGGTAGTAAAATCCAGATAGATACTATGCAGTGTCACATAGAGGCAACACATAGCTTCAGAGGGAGTCTAAAATTTTGTTGAGGAAACAATCAAGGGTCAGTGCCAGAAGTCGAAGGGAGTTTTTGGAGGCCAGTTGAGTTGCGTTTCCAGTTAGCAGAAGATCTAACGGAAAGAATAAATTTTGCATAAGTTGTGAAAAAAATATTGCATAGGGTGACACAGTCATCGCACATAGAAGCTCATCTCGAGCTGAGGTCATTGCCGAATTATCATGGCAGAGTGAGATTTTCTCACGAGATTTATTTGACAGTTTTTCCTTTGTATGACTTTTCAATTTTGATATTCATAGACTTATATTCATAAAATACTGCATAACGATACAAACCCTCAATTGTTGCACCGATTTTCCCGCATTGGGTTTTTCTGGGGAATTTTTTCCAAAAATAACGATGTCGATTGTGTGTGTATTTCTTTCATGCGCTACATATTTGTTTCTACATTTTTTTATATTTGTGTAGGTTCTAGTGTGACATATTCAGTGTTTTTCCTAGATAACTGCAAATAAACTGTCAAGTAAAGATTAACAATTAGGTGAATATTTTCCAGTTGCTACAATAGGATTCCAAATTTAGGGATTTTCACATGGTAGCAGAGTGAAACTGAAGCAGAGAAGAGCTCATAAGCAGAGTTGAAGAGGGACCTCAAAGAGCTGTGTAGGAAGTAGATTGAATCTCGAGAAGGTTTTAACAGTCCAGTTCCAGGAGGGCAAAATTTTCGTGGAAAAATCCTTTTCTGAGTGAGTTGATAAAGAAGAATATTTTCCAGATCAAAATTTATTAGTGGCAGAGGGAGCAGCATACTAGCTTCAGCGTAGAGTAGATCTCCAGTTGGGACGCAAATTTTCTGCAGCATTTGCTAGGACAAAAAAGCATCAAAAGGGAAGAAGAGCACACTGAGGGAATTCTGACCTCAGATAATTTCTTTCTCATAAATTATAAATACCCACGTAGAAGCAGCAGTAGCCGATAGAAGTTTTTCTCACTCTAACAGGCAATGCATAGAGAAATTCAGTAGTTGCGCAGCGGGTTAGAGGCAGACTTCGACATTATTTTTGGGTGAGATGGAATCTACCAGGTTGAGAGGTCAGGATCTATTGGAGGGTTCCACCAACTATGTAATCTGGAAGGCAAGGATCTCCTTCCTTATGAATGAGCACGATCTTAAAGCCTTCATTGATAAAGTGGTAGTTGTCCCCATAGATCTGGATCCATTGAAAGCCTACAAGAAGTATATGGAAAATTCCAAGAGGTTGATCCTCTATGGAGTGAGGGATCACGTTGTATCTCACATAGCAGGCAAAGACACATCCAAAGAAATGTTGGATGCATTGGCCATGTTGCATCAAGGATCTTCCAAGCAGAAAAAGATGTACTTGGAGGAGAATATATCCACAAGGATGTAGAAGGGGGAGCACATAAATCCTTTCCTTGCGAAGCTTCAGGAAGTCTGAGATCAACTAGAATTTTTAGGCTCAGTGCCTCAGGCTATAGAGATGGTGAGATTAGCCCTAAATAACGTCTCAGAATAATGGAAAGTTTTTTTCAGAGTATTCTCGACAGAGAAATATTGTCGGATTGGGAGGGGATGTGGGCTACTCTCCAACAACATGAGATGAGGTGGGAGTTGGTGAAGAGCGCCATAGGAGGCAACAAAATCATTGGGGTAAAGCCCAAAGAGGAAGAGGAGAATGCAACCCGTGCATCAAAGTGGCATCAGGAACAGAGGAGGTAGAAGAAGGACGTCTCGAAGATCAAATGTTTCAGGTGTGGTGAGCTTGGTCAGTACACTACGCAGTGCCCTCTCAAAAATAATGACAAGGAAGAGAAACATGATTAGCAGGCTACACCCGTAGAGATTGAGGAGGAGGATTTTTCCATGACTGCCCACATACCTCCAAGGGAGAGGTGGGGTGATTTAGTATTGTAGTTCTAGAGAGCCCCAGATGGGTAGGATCCTTGAGTAGTCCACCTCTTGGATCAATACCTTGATACAAGAGCCCATATCAGCAGTAGCAGGATCAGGGATAATTTTAAGGATGAAAAATTGCCTTAAAGTTTAGAAACATTAGTGAATCTTACTAGTCCCAAAATTGCAAATTATAAAATGTTTGTTGATATATTTATAAAAACATGCAAATTTCTAATAGTGTTATATATAGGATTTATACACTTTTAGCGATTCTTAAGGCAAAATACTTTTATGCTATAAAATTTGGGCGAATCATTTTAAGAAAAAAATGGAAATTGGCGAATATTTTTTTTGGAAAAGCCATCGAAAATTAGTCCACTTGCGAATATTAGCCCCTCAAATTTTCCATGAGCAGGATGGACTAGTGTTAGTTGGAACAGAGAAGTGTTGGAGTGAAAACTGTGATGCCTAGGAACACCATAAACTGAGTAGCACATAGCAGAGTTAGAAGCAGTGCAGTTGGTACAGTGCAGAGTCAACAATAGCATAGAGGCTTTAAAATTCTAGTGTAGAGACTAGCAGCAGTCATATCTCTAGTGACAAATGCATCATACTGTGCACATTTGGTTCAATATTTTGGATGTTTTTTTGTTTCAACAACAGTAAAGTTGCAGTGCAGATGAATTTGGCAGCGGTATGCATAGTCAACAGCGTTTGTGCAGTATTTGCTAGGCAGTGATGTCAGACATAAGCAACACAGTGGGAGATGATACAAAGTTAGGGTGATGCTTCAAAAGGTTGCATTACTAGAGAACATTCCTCACTAAGACAGAGTGTTGATTTATGGTAGCATCGGATGTGCTCTAGCCTCAATAGTTTGCAGGGATACTAGGACACGTGCATCCCCAAGATGCAGAAAACGTTTTGGGAAATTCCACCCAAAGATAGTTTAATTAAAATAATTAATTATTTTTAATGGATGTCTAAGTCTAAACTTAGGAAATTAAAATAATTAAAGCGTATTAATTAAAATTGGTGTGAATCTTCTAGAAAAAGACGGATATCGAGTCAAGATGATATGAGCCATTTATTAGGATCTAATCTAGGTCATTGATTGTTCAACGATAATATTCTCAGAAGGAGGTCAATGGGAACTTGGAAAACACATCAAAATAGAGATCTAGAGATCGATTTCTCAAGAGAGAATCGCAGCAGTTGCTGAAACGTGATCAAGGTGATTTCTTGTGGTGAGGGACAAAGATAGTTGTCTGGTGGAATAATTTCCTAATCCAGAGAGTGCAAGGGAGAGGAGGTAGTAAAATCCATAGAGATACTATGCAGTGCCACGCAGAGGCAACTCAGAGCTTCAAAGGGAGTCTGAAATTTTGTTGAGGAAACAATCAAGGGTCAGTGCCAGAAGCCAAAGGGAGTTTCCAAAGGCCAGTAAAGGTTCGTTTCTAGTTAGCAGAAGATCTCTGGATTAGGGTTTGAAGATATCAGGATTAGGGTTTGAAGTCAAGATTTTGACCCCATTTTAGAGGTTTTTTCGGGAATTTATTTAGTTTTAATGGTGCGAGAATTTGAATAATTTTTGTTGATATTTCTTGGTGTTAAGGATTTCGGTGGGAATTTTTGGCTCCGCTGAAGTGCTTCTTCTTCTTACCATGATCCCAAAAGACAAACACACAGGCAGTCATAGATACAATAGCTCCTTAAAAACTAAGGTGGGCTAGTGGGGAAGGGGGCATGCAAGTGGGGTGAATCATCCCATATTCCCAGCTACTAAAAGGGTATGCATGTTAACTCCCTCCCCCTTCCAATCTATGTGCCTCTCTTTCTCTCTTCGTCATTGTACATGTTTATTATATTATTTATTATACTAGTTTCGAGGTTTTCTATTTGATGGAGTGTAGGGTTTCAAGGGTTTGAGAGTCTCTTAAGGGTTTCACCATTTGATCTGTTTTGTTATTAAATCAACAAATCTCTTCGGGAAATTTTGTGATTGAAATATGTATGTTTTTTATTTTGATTCCTGAGGGATTTTAGGGTGTGTTCAGTAGATGAGGGTTTTGTTGTTGGGTTTTGAGGCTTTGTTCGGGATTTTGTTGCTTAGTGCGCGGACACGGAGACAACCGAGAAGCTGGATTTTGATGGTGGGCATATTAACTAGTTTGAGCATATCTTGAAACGATATATTTGATTGATTTATTTTCCCAAACATCTTGCAAATTAAGAAAAATACTTATTTACCATTATTTTTGCTAACATTTTAATGATCCCATAGTTCCGTAGAATTCAAAAACAAATGTTTTGCAGGGTTCTCTATTGAAAACTTGGAACAGTTTGGCCTTACAATATTCATCTAATGTACAAAATTTTTAATATTGAACATCTATTGCTCAAAATGTGTAACGGGTTTACATTGTTAATTTGCACCATTTTTTTTAAAGTTTCAGTCTCAATTTTTTTTTGTCCCCGATCCAACAATGATCAGTGTTATAAGTTTCAATAGTGATGTTAATAACTTTCTTGATTCAACCACATTTTATATCATGGTATTACACTTGATGAATCTCTTTGATTCAATATTTCTCTTCTTAATATTTCTCAAATATCCATGAATGCAATGGCACTATGTTTGTGACATAAAAACATTGGAACCTGCAAAATTAAAGAAGTACAGGATCCCAGAACTCTGAAATAACTTTACACTCGAAGCTTTCTGCCACTATCCTCAGTAATCTTATTAGTCTCCTTGTTCACAACGACGCTAGAGAAGAGGAGGTTGAGCAACTCCTCGAAATAAACAATGGTGGTTACAATGTCTACAGCCAGCTACTTGTTGTAAAATGTTTAAAAAATATTCAATGGAAAGATATGATTTGCCTAACTAGTTTGGTTGCCCACACTTTTACTTTTACCTTTCTTTTTACACTATATTTTTTAGTAGTAAAGTGTTAATCATGATTTACATATTTTTGACCTTTTGACCACATAGGGTAGTTAAGTAGTTAGCTTTATGGATTCAATTTTTTTAATTGTATTTTATTGTTTGAAAACAATGAATCAATCTTTATTATCATCATGAAAAACATGAAATAATATGGGATGGAAGAGAGTTCCATATGTTAATCAAATTTAATTAAAAAATAATTTTATGATCCAAATTTTATTCATATTATCACTATACAACTTAACTAATAATTATAAATTAGATTAATTAGCTCATTATTATAATAATAATAAAATGGTAAAAGTTTGGTTAAACTTTTTAGAAGAATAATATTTAAATGATATTTTTAAAATGTATTTTGTATTTATTATAATATAAAACTTAAATTTTATGATGAAAGTTACAAGGTGAAAAAAAGAAAAAAAGAACAAGGTATAATATTTTATATAAAATAAAATAATGCATAATATCACCAAACAAGACAATAGCTTTATTTTAAATTAATATGCATAAACATTAAAATAAACATGAATATAGTGTTTATAGTTTTCAAATGGAACATGGATAATAGTTAGGTTTAATTGAAGCTGGGATCTAATGCATGACTTGTCATATTCAAAGGTTACCCTTGCTACTTTCAAAAATGCAAAAAATATGGCATACATATCTACAAATGTCTTTATTATACAACTTTTCCAAATTAACAAACTTATCGACCTTTCTTTACATTTTTTGGAACAATTTTTATAATTAGGTCGATAGGCATTCTTTACATTTTTTGGAACAATTTTTATAATTAGGTCGATAGGCATTCTGTTGAATAAATTCACCTTTCAGTTTCGTCGACCATTTTCACTATAATTTAACACGTCTCGTAGTGGCCGTGTGATGAGACATATAGCTATCTCTTGGTGCCGGTGCGATAAGACAAATCAGGAAGGGGTTCTGACGTCTATTTCGTGATGTTCATGTATTTAACTATAGTTCATAATGGTCTTAATTTACGGACGAAATTTTTGGAATTAGTTGGAATTTCAGTTATGGATAGAGAGCTCCAACGGAGAGAACCACCGAATAAGAACCCATTGACAGGTAAACTCTTCTAAGTTCCTTCACTTGCCTCCATATTCCTTCGGCAATGGATCTTTTGTTTCTTTTTCAAGGCGATAGATCGTTTCAATATATAGCGTATTAGAGGAGAGCGGCTTCTCAGCTCCCGCACTTGCCTCCTCTGTATTCCTTCGGAAATGGATCATCCGTTTCATTTTTAGGGCGATAGATTGTTTCAATATACAACATATTACCAATTCTCCATTCACTATTGCATTTAGCCCAAACACATTAATAAATGATTATATTGTTTAATGCTATTTCCTCTGATTTTGTGCTTGTTTTACTATGGATAGGATTTTAACTATATTGATATTCCTAACAACATTTAACTGTGGTGAAGCAGAAGTAAGTTAAATCATGCCTCTGGATTTAGATTCATATTCTACTGAAATTTTTAAAACGATGTTAAGGTTGTCGGGGAGCTGGAAGTAACCAACAGTGGAATCCAAAGGAGCCAGGGCAATATGAATGTGGTTTGCAAAGACTATACCCGAAATTCTAAATAAACACTATATTTCAGATAAAATTGGTGTTTTTATGAGTGTTTTCAAATTGATTTATAATTTTCCTACAGTATTGTGTTATTGTGCTACTTGGTAGTTTAATTTATCTCTTATTTTATTTTTGCAGCTATGAAAGCATTGCATAGAGTTAGGTACAAATACAGATCTAAATGTATCTTCGCATACTTTTTTTTTTCTTATTTTCCTTTTCTTGGAATTTGTAATGTGCTGGTATGCAAATCTAGATATAAATGTATCATTGCATATTTATTTATTTTCGTTATTTTCCTTTTCTTGTAATTTGTAACCTACTTGTAGGTTCTCATAATTATGCTTTCAGTAAATTATACTCTTTCCCTTACATTTCGAACAATGCCATCTCTTGCTATATGTCCTTCTGCACAAATCACATTGCATTCGGCCTCCTCTTTCTCCATTGTGATTATGGTGATGTCAAACCAAATTAAGTAATGTCAAAGAGTAATTGGCATATATGTTATCTCCTTTTTATATAGTTTAATTTCTCAATATAAAACTAAACCAACTAAATGATTTTAGTTGTCTTTCAACAGTACAACTTTGGAAGGAGCCATGCCGTTTTTTACTACATACAGAGTATTGGACACAACTCCTCTTGGATTTTGATGAAAATTTTATTATACTGAAGTCAAAAGACTTATAGATATATATATTCAATGACTAATTTTTATTATAATAAATATTATTTTTTTTAATATAAAACTTATAACACTTAATATATATAATAAATATTATTTTTTTTAATATGAAACTTATAACACTTAATATATATATATATATATGACTAGTTTATATTATAATAAATATATTTTTTTAATATAGAATTGATATAATATCTTATAAACTTTAACTTATTATATTTTTAATTAAAATAAATTAAAATAATTATATATATATATATATATATATATAATTATTTTAATTTATTTTAATTAAAAATATAATAAGTTAAAGTTTATAAGATATTATATCAGTTTTATATTAAAAAAATATTAAAATATATATATATATATATATATAGATAGATAGATAGTAAATGCTTCTCACAAAAATCTTAATTACTTTCACAATCATATGTCAAGTTTTCTATTATCTTCATTGTTCAAGGTTTTTAGGTTCTTTTCAATTTAATTCATCTTCTTTTACTTTTATTTTTATATTATAAATAATCTCTACAAGGCAATAGAATAGATAATGTGATAGGGTTGGGGCCATTTTGTTCTATGAGTTATGAAACCAATGAAAATATCCTACTTTAATAGTATACTTTTGAGCTGTATATTTGTTTCATAAATATAAAGGTTAGATAAATTGCTTGTATTATTGAGGCGCCCCAAATATTTTGGAAGTTATATAACATTTTTGGAACTACCTTAATAGTATATTGAATAATGTCCAAAGACTTGTTTCTATGTGTAGCAATTGCACATTTTAGTTTATAATAATGACTCATATATTCCTATTCCATTTCACTATATTTAGATAGTAAACACTTATTTCAAAATAAATATTTGTTATTCATTTTTATACATCATAAAGATCTAAATTTATCATTAATTTGAGATGATATGCAGAGCCAGCATACCACAAACAATCCAGAGCCCACATACCAGAAACAACCCACGTAATACATATATAAAAAAACCATATATAAAATATAAATTGGATATAAAAGAAAATTCAAGAATCCTTCCTTGATATAGTACTTGACAAACCATAAATAACTAAGAAATCATGTGGAAAAATTTACCCTAAAAGATGAAATTGCTAAAAGTTGGATAGAAGAAATGAAATAATACTAATTATGAATTACCCTAAAAGATGAAATTGCCAAGGAAGTGGATACAGGAAATTAAATGATGCGAATTATGAATTATGTACTCATTAATATATATATATATATATATATATATATATATATATATATATATATATATATATATATATATATATATATATATATATATATATAATTTTTTATTAAAATAAAAAAATTGTGGAGACAATTAATGTTGAAAAAAAAATTAGATGAATATGTAAAGATGTCAAAATTCCAATGAATATGCAAAGATGCCAAATCTTAGTTGAATATTCAAAGATGTGAAATCTTCCCATTACATGAAATAACTCTCCATCATTTACAATTGAATGGAAAAACACTATTTACAATTCAATATAGAAAACCTACCTATGGTTAATTGAATTTCTCAATTAGTAGGAAGTTGTACTTAAATATGAATTCAATGTCTTTGTGTAGTGATTTGATTCCTGGATGTATATTTTCTATCCCTTTGAATTTGAACTTTTAATCTTTTACAAGAAGGCATGTGTTCTTAACTATTAAAATCACTCAAACTGTATTTAAATGCGTGTAGTCTAACTAATAAAATAGTTGTTTTTTGTTGTAATCTAGCAATACAATTTTTAACCACATTATAATTTCTTTTTTTCTTTATGAATGTTTTTGCATGCATAAATGGATCCATGGCACACTTAATTTTTGCAAATTAAACAATTCTAAAAGTCTAAATATAATTTTGGGCAAAACTAACAGAAAAATATATCAAGAAAAAATAGAGTTAGACTACTTTAAAATATAACATAATTAATATATTCCAATTAATTTTTAGAAGGCATTAACATTTTAAATATCTAATATTTAATATTTTAACATGATGTTAACATTGGAATATATTTTTATTAATTAACTCTCTATAAAAATTAAAATACATTTTTTTTTCAATTTAAAAATCTTAGCTACCTTTCTCCTTTGCATCAACGTTCATCTCGAGAATTCTTGTGGATGATTGTATAAGGACAGAATAAAGTTGGAATGAATCACAAGGATAAATTCATGACAAATATGTAGATGTACTCTTTACACGTATCGTTAGCACTGTTACTGTTTGATATTTTTTTAATAACAAAATTATTCATAAACATGCTAACACTAAAGTCCCTGCCTTGAACGTATTTTAGTAATGATTCATTAATATTTGGTTCAGTTTCATAAAATGAAAATTATATATATTTTATATTATACTAGTTTATAGAAATATGTGTTATAGTTTATATAAATATGTGTTATTTTTTGAAGTGATCATTTATGTTTTTAATTTTTTTGAATTTTGTTAATGTTTTAGGGTGAATTTTTTATTTTAATGGCGGTCATAAAAAAATTAAGCTCTCAAAATTTTGATAAACTTAACTGTTGTAATATGATGAGTGAACCTACATTAATTTATTATAAATATTAAAGAATAATAATTATTTTTATTTTTAATTTGAAAATTAAATTATGAAAAAATTAAAATTAAAATTTTTTTAATATAAATACAAATATATAATATTAATAAATTTTATTAAATATGTAAATTAATATCTCTAATCATAAAATATGAAAAAACATATATATATATAACAAATTTTATTAAATATGCAAATGAATACTATAGCCACAAATTTTTAAATGGTCAATTGCTTTATGAATCCAGGAATGGAATCATATTTCTGTGATTTGTGCGATTTCATTATGGACATTAATTGTTAACCTGAATGTGTGGTTTTGTTAATCTACTAACTGAATGTGTGATTGTATTAGCAATTTGTCTGGTATTATTTAAGACAATTAGCTCTCTTACACCATGGATTAATTTTATGTTATATGTATTTCTCATTTATAATATTACTCAATTATTGAGGTCAGCTAACAAGGTAAAGGTACTTGAAATAATTCTTATATTACAACTTCTCTTTGTTGTCATGTTTTATCTATTTCTTCTGGAGATTATAATTTATTGGAGATTATAATTCATTGAGATATCATGCTTTGTATTATGATTATTTATATTCCTCAACTATAATGCAAAGGTACAAATTTATTATGAAACACATTATTTGTTTTGAGTACAAAGATGCATGCCCTTTTATATATGTGTGAAGTTATTCATTCTCGGTTATGATCTTGAGTGATTCTGTCAAACATAGTTGAAAAATTTGTGGAGTTGTTAGCTTGGTCCGGAGTCTCACTCTTAGCTAATAATTCAAACTTCCAATGACCAAGAGATCTACATGCAATTGCTAAGTTGCTAGTCAGATATTAACATGTGAGTAACGTTCATGTTATTTGCTGCCTAGGAGTCCAACTTGTGGGTAGATTGAAAAATTCGTTGGTGTCATAAAAATGCCAAAAAAAAAATTTGAGTGGAACTCAGATACTCTAAACTTTCAGAGTGTTTCAACATTGTTGTCAATCATGAGAAAATATTGTAGCCCTAATAATATGCTATTTGTCTCTCTATTGTGTTTCTAGAATGTCATGGGGAAAATATTATTCAACCATGATTTTAGTATGGTATTGAATTTAGATTATAATTGAATATAATTGTTGGGAATACCACTCACTGCCTAGGAGTTTTGTTAGTATACGCGAGTCCATTTAAAAGGTTGTATTTTTTATTGGCTTGACAAGCTCCTATCGGGGTCAGATTTGGTGAAATTGGTGAAATTGGTGGTTACATCAATGGGTCTCTGTTTCTAGTTCTATTTAGCAATGCTATGACAAAAGAAATGGAATATTGAATATGATGATTCTCAAGGAAATACATTTCAAAAATTTCCATTATAGGTTAGGGCCACATCCAAGTTTTATCCGGAGAATGATTTTGAAATTGGATACATGGTCATACGCTTACAAAGACTAGATTACAAGTAATATTAAATTGTTATGAAAGAACTAGCTCTGAAAATTGTGTTTACCTAACAGTTACAGGTTTATTGACATAGTTTTTAGGAGAAATCCTAGCTGGACTAGTGAATCAAATTTCAACTGAAGGCATTCTTAGTTTCTGATTAAGAAAAATGCAGACATTTTATGAGAGTACATCCTTAGTGTGCATTTATTGGTAGAGAATCAATTGTACATGTTGAAACATCAATAAATCAACATGATATGATGACAATTTTCTTAGGATTATACTAAAGTTCTTGTTTTTCATGGATTGTTGTGATTTTGTTGTTTTACATGGATTGTTGTGATTTTTTTTTTTTAGCATGTTAAATGAAATAAATCACGTTGTTTTTGTCAATCCCTTTATATACGTGTAAAATATGGTCATTTATGTTGAATCTTTATCTTATGTGATTTTCCCTAGTAACAGATAACCTTGGCCATTTATTTGTATTCCACTTCTCTAGTAATAGGAACAGGTTACCCAACCTGCAATGGGGCAGAGTCAAGTCATCATACCAAAGAGTGGTCATTTAAGGTTGTGTCAGGTGAAGGATGGATATTGTACTCATATGGTAAACATACTCAAACGTGTTGGATAAGGTTCTGATATGGCGACATGCTCAAGCTTATTTTTTCCATATTTCGGTTTGCTTTCTAGCACTGATATTGGTTCACCTTTACTGTTATTTTATGTTATTCATCAATTTTATTGTCATAAAGGCAAGAACACCCCCAAACTAGCTCTTCATCAAAGCAAGAGAGCTCGCCATATATAGTAACTCATAAAAATACACCCACAAGTACAATTATCACATTTAAGGTGCTCAATCCCTACTAAAATTATTGGTCAATCCAAGTAGAGAATCTGCAAAGAGATGCCGAGAGATGACACTTCAACCCAACATTAAAAGGGATGAAAATTGTTTTTAAACAGTAAGGATACAATATGAATTTTCATAAAAGTGAATAAAGGTTGGAAATGTATATCAAATCCTCAAAAAAATAGCAATTATTATTTATGACATGAGGGTAGAAATGCATCTAAGGCTTGGAAAAGAGTTAGAGATGCATTCTTAAGAAAACAAAAGAGGTATAATTTTTTGGTTTCCAAGCTGTTATGATATACAACACCCCCCATTTGTTTTAATAAATGGGCACCCTTTATAAATAATTAGGAAATTCATTTTCATTTATTTTTAGCTTTAACTCAAAAAAAATTGGAAATAAGTTTTCTCTGTGCTTTTCCGCTTTATTCCTTAGTGCGCATTGCAACCCGCATAAATTATAACCCAAAAGACTTGAAACCTACTAAGTCACGCGGGCTGCGAAATACGCTAAGTCTTTTCCGAAGTTATATTAAAAAACTTGCAAATGCTTCAATCATCGTTATAATTTTTTTATCGCATCGCACCTCATTTAAACAATCTAAGCTATAAAGAAATTCGGCATAATTTGCAATTACGCAGACCCGAAGAGCCAACAAAGAAATAAACATAAAGCTCTAAAGTCCCACAAAGCGCAACCGCTTGACTTCTTGAATGTGCACTTCTTATTTCACTGGACATAACCAAAATCAAATCCATTTACCGCATAAAAGTTGCGATGTGTGATTTGCGCAGATCGCATTTCGCAGAATTTATGAGTAACTTCATAAACGGTAAAAGTTATAAGTTGCGATATGCAAATGAATGGCATTTAATTACTCAATCATGTGAAATGACTTATGTCATATCAAACCAAAATCTGAGATCCAACGTCTTTAAGTTGATCAATAGACATTTCACGTGAAGGTGTAAGAGCTTTGATTTATAAAGATTATTTTTGATTAATAACATTTAATAGAAGTAAGGTTTTTATCTACTTCGAGCATGTGTGGAAGTGATTGAATGCTACAATTATTTCTATTCTATTTTCCTTCCCTATAATTTTAATGTTCACTCTGTTTTCTTGAAATCGGGAGATCATTTAACACAGTGAGGAAAATTGAAATGAACAAGAAAGGAAAATATATTGCTCAAACATCGTCTACCGAAGACTCAGATATGTCTCCCTTGTTTTCAGACACAACCTGCAACAAGGATTGCCACATTTCATCATGGGAAGAAATGTATAAGCTTTTCGAAGATGAAAATCCAAGGGTATTAACCAAAGTCACTACAAAAGGCACGTCAGTTACTTTAGACGCGACTTATTTCGATGTTGCATGTTCATTCATCCATAAGGTAGCCACAAGGCCAATAATTCTCCGTTATATAGACATGGTTAAGTGGGTAATTTGTTTTGATTCAACAAGATGATGATCCTAGTGAAAATTAAGCACCTACACTAGGATAGAGCCTTAGAAAATTTTTAGGTGGAATTCTATTTTTAGAATGAATGAGAAAATTCTATTTATAGATGGTGAGAAAATTCTATTTATATATGATGTTCTATTTTTAGATGTATGTGTGAGTTCTATTTATAGATTGTATGTCTATTTATAGATGCATGTTGACTATTATTATCCCTTAATAATAGTTGGACAATAAATATTAATCTATTCTCATGGAGTGCTTGGATCAGTTAATTGAAGGGGAAAACCAATTAGCTGAAGGAATTTCGAGTTCAAAGGTTGGTTGGTGGGACATGAAAGTGGACTTAGTTGTAACTGTGTGATTCCAAGTTGTAACAGAGTTGGATGGTTATGTGAGTTGTAAAGTATTTTAACTTAGTTAAGTGAGTTAAACTTAGTTGTGCTATTTGTAACTGAAGATACACTAGTGAGAGATCATTGAATTAAATATTAAATTAATTCACATGTAGTGACCTCACATGAAATTGAAGATTTACTACTGTTAACTACATGCTTGTCAGATCGAGTGGAGACCTAGTTGAGAGGTAGGTGAAAGGGATAGTTGACTATCAGTTATACTATATTGGATTGAACTCAAGAAAGCCAAACATACATTGGATATGCTCATGAGGAATGCGCAGTCAAGGAGGGCATGATTGCATCGAATTGGTATTTTTAATCATCTTGGATTGTGAAATGGAGGTAGGTTGTTGTGAGGAAGAAATTTGGCTAAGGAATTTGCAAATTTCTGCAAGACAGTGTGAGATGATTGTATATTGTACTGAGAGCTATTGGATTAGGGTTATGTATGATATTGTTTCATGATCCATAATATATACATAATATATGATAGTGGGGTTTTTAGCTTTATGCTTTCCTGGTAAAAACATCTGTGTTATGTGTGATTGATCCTTTTTCTTGATATTGCAATTGGCTATCGTGTTTTAAATTCCGCAAGAATTTTTGTAGAAGCGATTTTGTATTTAACAATGGCATATAATTGTTATATCAGGAGAATCCAAGCAATACGTAATTGTATTAAAATTTCTACATGGTATTGGAACACAAAAGATTGCAATTTTGAAGCAAGAGCTGAGTTTTTTGGTGGAAAAAATTTTAATTTGCTACAAGAATTTCTTGGTGCAACAATTGAGTGAACATCGAAATGGATTTCAATGGCTTGCGGCTAGAGTATGCACTCGAGGGCAGCTTGAACTACATTCCATGGAAGGATAGGATGGAGGTGGCGCTTGAAGGCAATGGCTTGAAGGAATTCATGGATAATGATGTTCCTAAGCCCGCTTTGACGGATGTTGCATTACTTGATGCATGGAAAAAGAAAGTAGTGAAGGCGAGAAGGATTATATTGGAAGGTGTATGAGACCACATTGTCTCAAACCTTCATGGGAAAGCCACTCCATATGCTATGTGGAATCCTTTTACGGATCTTTTCCAAAGCAACAGCGACCATAGGAAATTGGCGCTGAAGGATAAACTCAGAAAGATCAAGATGGAAAAGGGCGACAATATTCCAAAGTATCTCACAAAGTTTGTTCAATGTCGGGATGAATTGGGGAGTGTGGGAATCTATGTTGCTGATGATGATTTGGTGAACTTGGCTCTCTTTGGACTTCCTAAGAGTTGGCACAGTTATGAAGACTCTGTCAACAGCCAGGAAAAACTACTAGATTAGGAGCGACTGTGGTCAGATCTAGTGCAGGAGGAGTTCAGGCAAAACACCAAAGATGGATCTTCATCAAAGCATGATGATGAAGAGGATTGTGCTTTGGCTACCAAGGCAAGGAAAGGGAAGGGGAAGAAATTCCATTCAAAATATGACTCTAAAGGAAAGAAGTTGGATTTGTTGAAGGTGAAGTGTTTTCATTGTCACGAAGATGGGCATCTCGCCACTAACTTCCCACAGAAGAAGAAGAACAAGAAGGTTGCCAGAGCTACAGCTGGTGAGGCCCTTGCCACGCAATTTGAACTTGATTTCTCTTTTATCACATGCATGGTGTCAAGTGCATTGGGATCGGTTTGGTATCTTGATAGTGGGGCTTCCTTCCACATGACGGGAGATAAGGAGCTTTTCAGTGACTTGGAGGAGAAAGATTTCCAAATGCATATAGATATGGGTGACGATGGACGATATAGTGTGACTGACATTGGTACCATTACCTATGAGAGGAAGTCATGTAAACCATTTCAATTGAAATATAATATGCATGTTCCAGGTCTGAAGAAAAACTTGGTCTCAGTTGTGATGTTGGAGGCTATGACATTGTTTTCAGTGATGGAAAAGATTTCCTACAACATAAAACATCGGGTAAAGCTAAGAGGATATGGATTTGAGCTAAGAATTTATACAAGCTGGAGGTAGATTTTTGCACTACCATGATGGGCAAGGCGGAAAAAGTGGTGAGTCGGGATGAGGGCGAATTATGGCATAGGCGATTGGGCCATCTTCATCATGGATCCTTGAAATTCATGCAGAAAATATCTACTAGACTTCCAATGGGAACACTTTCTCAGTTATATCAGTGCAAGGGTTGCACCATGGGGAAGTATGTAAAGTCCACCTTTCATGAAAATGAGAATCGTTTTTTGGTGATCCTAGAGAGAGTTCACAAAGACATGTGTGAACCATTATCGGTTGCTTCAACAACAAAACACAGGTATTATGTTATTTTTTTTGATGAATTTTCTTGTAAATGTTGGATCTTCTTCATGCAAAATAAGAATCAAACATTCTCAAAGTTCTGTAAGTTTAAGGCATTGGTGGAGAAATATTTGGGGAAGCAAGTGAAGGCTCTTAAGAAGCGATAATGGTGGAGAATACATCTCTAACGAATTCAAAGAATTCTGCAACAAATAAGGAATTCGAAGAGAACTCATAGCGCCTCATAACCCACAATAAAATGGGGTCGTGAAGAGGAAGAACAGAATGATCGTGGGTGCAGCACAAGCAATGCTGCATGATCAGGGCCTACCAATGCATTTGTGGGCGGAAGCATGCAACACTGCAGTTTATGTGAAAAAATGTTGTCCTCATAGGGTACTTGGCATGATTACACCTGAAGAAGCTTTCACTGGTAAGAAACCAGATGTTTCTCACTTTAAGATTTTTGGCTCATCTTTTTATGTGTATGTGACCAATAATGCCAGGAAGAAGCTGGAGCTGATTACTGAAGTTGGGATATTTGCAGGGTACATAGAAAGACCCCATAATTATCATGTGTATTTTCCTAACAGTAAGATGACTATTATGCGACGAAATATAAAATTCAATTAGGGGAAAGCCATGCAGTTGTCGTTTGAGAGGGAGCTGGACTTGCATACGAAGGATGAACTGTTGGTTCCCAACGATGAGTCTCTAGATGTGGATCAACCACAATAGGAGGTTCATGGAGTGGAGGAGTCCACTCATGCAGAGCCAAACATCAAAACTGGCAGAAATCGTACCACAGAAGTTGAAAGGCTGAGACTTGATGTTGCACAAAATGTAGGAGTCCCTAGTTCACAGTGCAGACAAAGACAGTCTCCTGAAAGATTTACTAGATACATGGATCTCATGAGAAAATGTATTGTGACTGAGTGTTATGAAACTAGCTCCAAAAATAGAAGAAAAGAGAGATCAACGCCTTAGAAATAGCCACTTCGAGGGGGAAACCTCCTTTACATCACACAAATGAACAATTATTGGATGATAAAAATGACCAAACCTCCTTCTGTATATAGGAGTCTATGGGGTCACAATATAATCCTAGCTAACCTAAGAATAATAATGTAAGGGCACAATAATAACAATATTGGGGTTACAGGGGCACAACAATAACAATAATGGGGTTACACTAACAACAATAAGGGACCATACTAGTAATATAGGGACCTAACATGCCCCTTTCCTTCAAAAAAGTGTTGTCCTCAAGCTTGAGTAGCTTCGGATGCTTCTGTATAAAACTTTCACTGTCCCATGTAGAATCTTTAGTGGGTAAGTTCTTCCATTTGATGAGATACTCTGAATTGATCGATTTCGTAGCTTTCGAGTTCTTGTTTCCGTGAGTGCTTCAGGTTCCAATATGATTTTTCCTTCTTCATCAAGTTCTGGAAATATTGTTTGAACTAGACGTTTGTCCCCTATAACCTTCTTTAAGCATGAAACATGGAAAACTGGATGCACTCGTGAAGAAGTAGGACGCTCCAATTTGTATGCCATAGTACCAATATTTTGCAACACCTTGTAAGGACCATAGTACTTTGGCGATAATTTATTATCCTTCTTAGCTTGCATGAGGGACATTTTTTTATATGGTTGTAGCCGTAAAATTACCCAGACTTCTACATCAAAAATTCTCTCGCTATGATGTTGATTTGCCTATTGTTTCATTCGATTTTGTGCTAAATTTATGTTATCCTTTAAGAGTTGGAGAACTTCTTGTTGATGCTCGATGTGATCTTCCACTGCTTGAACCTTAGAATTTTCTCCTAAAGAATATGTGATGGACGGTGGATGATATCCATAAAGTGCCATAAATGGGGTCATTTTTTCTGCAATATGGAAGGAAGTGTTATACCACAATTCAGCGAGAGGTAACCGATTGACCCATTGTGTTTTCTTATTAGATACAAAAAAACGAATATATCCTTCTAATAATTTATTCACTATCTCAGTTTGACCATCGGATTGAGGATGGTTAGATGAGCTATGAGCTAGTTGAGTACCCAAACAAGAAAATAATTACGTCCAAAAATTTCCAGTAAAAATGGGATCTTTGTCACTTACAATAATCTTTGGGTTTCCATGTAGCTTTTGAATTATTTACATAAATGCAGTAACAATTATACTTGTTTTAAATGGATGAGATAATGCACAAAAGTGTGCATACTTGGTAAGTCTATCAACTATCGCCATGATGACACTCTTTCCTTCAGACTTAGGTAAACGTGTGATAAAATCTATTGAAATATCCTCCCAACATTGATGTGGAATGGATAAAGGTTGTAGAAGATCCGGGATCTTAATTGTCTCAATTTTATTTTGCTGGAAAACCAAAAATTCTGCCACAATTTTA
Source organism: Pinus albicaulis (assembly GCA_034641835.2). Lineage (NCBI taxonomy): Eukaryota > Viridiplantae > Streptophyta > Pinopsida > Pinales > Pinaceae > Pinus > Pinus albicaulis. The sequence goes on along the minus strand of CM076571.1, from coordinate 456,958,321 downwards.
AGTCCATCCCAAAAAAAATCTTTCTTCACCGTGTGGTAAGTTTTTAAAAATCCTGAGTGTCCTAAAGGAGAAGTGTGCAATTCCAAAAGAATATTTTTTTTTTAGTTTGGAATTCTTGCAAATATATATACGATCTTTGTACGATAAGGAATCATTTTTCCAACTAAATGTATAATATGTACTAGGATCTTGCTGCAAATTTTGAATGAGTGTCCACATTTCTTCATCCTTCCATTCATCCCTTGCTTCAGTTATCCAATCTGGTTGGATAATATAAATGACACAAAGAAATGCTTCCACCTCTTCATCCTTTCTTGAGACTGCATATGCAACAACATTTAGCTTCCCCTTTTTGTAGATGATTTCAAAGTCATAACCCAACATCTTTTTGACCCATTTTTGTTGCTCTTGTGAATATAGTCTTTGTTCCAAAAAGTGTTTAAGACTATCATGATTAATGTTTACCTTGAAGTGTCCTCCCATTAAGTAAGGTCGCCATTTCTTTAGTGCATGTAGTATTGCCAACATTTCCTTCTCATAAATATCTTTCTGTAAATGCATTCCTTTGATTGGATGAATTTCAAAAGAAACAGGTCTTCCTTCTTGCATTAAAAAAACACCAATTCCATTTCCCGAGGCATCACATTCCACAATAAAGGTTTTTGTGAAGTCCGGTGTAAGTAAGACTGCTGCTAGGCACATTGCCTCTTTAAGATGTTTAAAGGCCTTAGTTGCTTCAGGAGTACATGAAATGCATCTTTCTTCAATAATGTTGTTAGAGGTGTTGTATTCTCCCATAATTCTTAACAGACTTGTGATAATGCCCTGTTAACCTAATAAATCCTCACAACTGCTTTATCGTTGTGGGGAGTCTCCATTCCTTAATGGCTTCAATTTTGTTAGGGTCTACCTTAACACCCTCGTGAGATAAAATATGACCCAGATATTCCACCTCTTGTACTCCAAAGAAGAATTTGGATGTTTTTGGATATAATTGTTTCTGCTCCAATAGTTTGAGCACCTTGTCAACATGTTGAACATGATCCTTCCAAGACCTGCTGTAGATTAATATGTCATCAAAAAATACTAGCACAAATTTTCTAAGGAAGGGTTTGCAAATGGAATTCATCAATCCTTGAAATGTAGAAGGTGCATTGGTAAGGCCAAAAGGCATGACCAAAAATTCATAATGACCCTCATGAGTTCGAAATGCTATTTTTGGAATATCTTTAGTCTTCATTCTAATTTGATGATATCCTGAACGAAGATCCAACTTGGTAAAATAAATTTCTCCATGTAATTCATCTAATAATTCATAAATCATAGGGATGGGAAAATTATCTTTAATAGTGAGCTTATTGAGCTCCCTATAATCTGGACACATGTGCCATGATCCATCCTTATTTTGCACCAATACTTCTGGAGCAAAGAAAGAACTTTGACTAGGTTGAATTATACCAGCCTCTAACATTTCTACAATCATATGTTCAATTTCGCTCTTTTGGACATAAGGATATTTGTAAGGCTTGATGTTTGTGGGAACACTTCATGGAATCAAATGAATAGCATGACCATGATCACAAATAGGTGGGAGTCCTTTTTGAGTTTCAAACACTTTGGAATGATTGTCCAAGACTTTTTGGAGATCTAGAGAAATAGATGATTTTGATATTGGAACTTCTAGTGAGCATAATTGTGCAATTATGCCTCATTGTTCTCTATCCAGAAGCTTTGTCATGACATTAGAGCTTATTATCTTTCCTAGCTTCCCCACGATACCCCGTAATTCGATATCCTTTCCTTCCGAAAAAAAATTCAAGAAAAGTTCTTGAAAATTAAAATCTACCCTCCCCAAAGATTGTAACCATTGTACTCCTAGTAGAACATCAACACCTCCCATTGGAACGGAAAGAATTGGACTATTAAGTACATATTCATCCATGGTTAGCTTGATATTATGGAATTTTCTAGAGCAATTTACAGTTCTTCCATTTGAAACCATCACTTGACATTCTGGTGCTGGGTATAGGAAAAAATTCAATTCCTTGGCTTCCTTAAAATGAATAAAATTATGGGTACTACCCGAATCAATCAACACTATTACCTTTTTCTTCTTGATATGTACTTCTATTTTGAGAGCTTGAGGAGTGGTAATTCCTGCCAATGCATTACATGATATATTCGGACTCATTTTTTCTTCTTCTAGGATTGGTTCCTGGTGTATATCCTCTTCTTTTGAAGTTTTTTTTCCATTTTATTCTTCCTCTTCACAATATATGTAAAATAATTTATTCTCAGCACACTTATGACCTTTCGTGTATTTTCTATCACAACCATAGCAAAGCCCTTTTGCTCTTTTTTCTTCCAATTGTTGTGGTGTCAACCTTGTAGATTTTGGAAGTCTAGGCTTAGCAACACTTCCATATTTATAGATGTGAGTGGTAGGCTTCCTTGTCGCCATAAATTTACATTCAATTTTTCTTGCCAACCTGAATGCCTTCTCCAATGAATAAGGTACCCAAACGCGAACTTCATGTTGGATGTTATCCTCTAAAGTCCCTATGAAGACATCAATCCCGTGTTCCTCTAGAATATCAGTTACCCTTATATTCAATTTTTGGAAGTCCTCAATGTGATCCACCACTAAACCCTTTGGTTTGAGATTTATCAATTAGCTAAAGATGGTGTTGCTATTTGTATCCTCATAATGTGATATCATTTCATTCGTAAAAATTGACCAAGTGACAATTTTTTTACGGGAGCAAAGCCATCGATACCATACAAATGTATTTTTTTCTAAATGTAAAGTTGCAAGGTGTACCTTTTGTGTGCATTGCACATTATTGAGATCAAAATATTGCTCCATCTATAGTATCCATGTTATGATATCCTTGCCATCAAACTTCCTCATATCCATCTTTGGAATATGGTGGTTCTTCAATCCAACATTAAAGTTTATGAAATCACGATTAACATTTATTTTGTTCTCATCATGATTTTCCTCTACTATATTTCTGCCATTAGGAATCATGTCTTGTATTAACCTTGTCATCAAACCTTCCATGTCTGCTTTTAGATCATTCTTCATGTCTTTCATTTCATCGATCTTAGCTTCCATGTCATCCATCTTAGCTTCCATTCCATTCTTCAATCCATCCATGCCTTTCTTCAAACCATCCATCTTAGCTTCCATGCTTTTCTTCAAAAATTACATTAATTTTTTGTTGCTCTTTGCGAGAGCTAAATTTGGCACACTTGCTCTTGTAATTTTGATATGTCATATTGTGATTCCTCCTCTTCATGAGTCATAGTAGAGCCTTTTGAAGGCTTAATGGGTGTTGAATTATTTTTAGGTGGAATTTTAGAACCCAATACTGATATCTATGCTTCAATATTCCCTTGGAATCACTTCAAACTATTTTTTCACACAAGACTTATGCAATTTGAAAAAAAATACACACGTTTTTCTTTCTTTTGAGGAGCTCGATATTGAAACTGAATTATCTCCGTGATTTTAGATCTTAAATATCTTAAATTTGGCCCTATAGTAGCCCTCAGAATATTCTTTCGAATTCCACATATCTGACCTGATTTGGATTCTTCAAGGAAACGTTATGCTCAGTCTCCCACAATGACCTAATTATGGACTGGTTCAGTAGAGCAAACATGTACGACATGCCATGTGTCATTGTTTCCTCCTTCGGCTCTGAAATTGATATACAGAAAACCACAGTCTGTGTGCTTGTGGAAAATTTTTACAAAATTCCAGTCCAACACTCAGAGAGAGATTTATGACGATTTTCCCATGATCACCTATGTGAGATGAAATTCAGGAGCCTGAAAAAACCTAAATTCCACAGATGATATCTCTGCAAATATTACGAACCAAGATCTGAAATTTCTACACAACATTCCTCTAGATTGTGGCTTTGCTCTGTAAAAATTTCAGCTTCTGAACCTTCGTAGAAAAAAAAATTATAGAAAAAATTCCATGATGACATGTTTGGAGTAGCGAAACCCTAGAATCCAAAGCTCTGATACCAAATGTTATGAAACTAGCTCCAAAAATAGAAGAAAAGAGAGATCAATGTCTTAGAAATAGCCACTTCGAGGGGGAAACCTCCTTTACATTACATAAATGAAGAATTCTTGGATGATTAAAATGACCAAACCTCCTTCTATATATAGGAGTCCATGGGGTCATAATATAATCCTAGCCGACCTAACAATAATAATGTAAGGGCACATTAATAACAATATTGGGGTTACAGGGGCACAACAATAACAATAAGGGGGTTACACTAACAATAATAAGGGAATATACTAGTAATATAGGGACCTAACACTGAGCCATCTTCCTTTCAGGAAGAAGTGCAGGAGCCCACATGGGTAGATGCAATGGTGGAGGAGTATGACTCCATTCTTAGTATCAGTGCTTGAGAAATTATTCCAAGGCTCGTTGATAAATCAGTGGTAGGTTCAAGATGGATCTACAAGGTAAAGCAAGCTGCTTATGGGAGTGTTGAGAAATACAAGGCTAGATTTGTGGCCCATGGCTTCTCACAGATTGAGGGGGTTGATTATGAAGAAAACTTTGCACCTGTCGCACGATATTCTTCCATAAGGACCATCCTTGCTCTCTCAACATGGATGGGTTGGAACATTCATTAGATAGATGTGAAGACTATGTTTCTCAATGGGATCATTGAGGAAGAATTGTACATTGAGAAATTTGAAGGATTTGAGATCTTCAATAACGAGTCACATGTGTGCAAACTCAAAAGAGCGATGTATGTGTTGAAGCAAAAACCCCGTGCTTGGTACGCTCGAATAGACAACTGTTTCACTGGAATTAGCTTCACCAAGAATGAGGCGAATGCAAACCTATACCAAATTGTGGTGGAGGGTAAGTTTTTAATAATTGATCTTTATGTTGATGATTTAATACTGACTGGTGATGAGCATCTGATACACTCATTCAAGGAGGACCTTGCAAAGGAGTTAAAGATGAAGGATATGGGCCTCCTTCATTCTTTCCTTGAATTGGAAATATGGCAACAAGATGGTGAATTTTTTTTGTCTCAAGGAAAGTATGCAAAGGAGATACTGGGTAAGTTTCACATGGAGGGATGTAAACCCATGGATACTCCTTTTCCAGGAAACTGGATGAAAGAGGACGCTACATCTAGAGAGGTAGTGGATACTAATGTCTATCGACAGTTAGTGGGTTCGCTAATGTATTTAGTGAATACAATACCAAACATATGCTATGTGGTGAACCAACTTAGTTAAGCGATGGTTAAGCCTACCAAGCTCTTTTGGAAGGCAGGAAAGCATGTCCTGAGATACTTGAGGGGCACATATGAGTATGGCTAGTGGTACAGATAGATGGATGAGGTGAAGTTTCATAGCTTCACGGATGCAAATTGGGCGGGCAACCCAATGGATAGAAAGAGCACATCAAGGAGGATCTTCATTATCAGATCTACAATTGTTTCTTGGTACAGCAGGAAACAAAGATCCGTGCCACTCAATTCAGTGGAAGCGAAATACATGGCATCAAGTCAAGCTGCATGTGAAGCTATCTAGATGAGAAAGATCTTGTTTGGTTTTTTTGGTTCTCATTTAGATCCTATAGTGATTCATTGTGATAATCAGAGTTGCATTAAAATCTTGATTAATCCTATGTTTCATGATAGATCTAAGCATATAGATATCCGGTATCATCATATCAGAGATTGTGTGCAACAGAAGATCATGTTGCGTCAATACATTCCTACGGAGGATCAGGATGTAGATATTCTAACGAAGGTGCTGACTAGGAGAAAATTCGAATACCATAGAGACAGGATCAGGGTGAAGGATAATCCCTTTCTTGTTGAGAGGGAGTGTTGAGATTCAAAAAGATGATGATCCTAGTGAAAATTAAGCACCTACGCTAGGATGGAGCCTCAGGCTATGTTTATGTGGAAGTCTATTTTTAGAACGGATGAGAAAATTCTATTTACAGATGATGTCTATTTATAGATGGTGAGAAAAGTATATTTATAGATGATGTTATATTTTTAGATGTGTGTTCAAGTTCTATTTATAGATCGCATGTCTATTTATGGATGCATGTCGACTATTATTATCCCTTAATAATAGTTGGACAATAAATATTAATATATTCTCATGGAGCACTTGGAATCAATTAACTGAAGTGGAAAACTAGTTAGCTGAAGGAATTTCGAGTTCAAAGGTTGGTTGGTGGGACATGCAACTGGACTTAGTTGTAATTGAGTGATTCTAAGTTGTAACTGATTTGGATGTGTAGTTATGTGAGTTGTAAAGTAGTTTAACTTAGTTAAGTCAGTTAAAATCAGTTGTGCTATTTGTAACTGAAGATACACTAGTGAGAGATCAGTAAATTAAATATTACATTAATTCACATGTAGTGATATCACATGCAACTGAATATTTACTACTGTTAACTACATGCATGCCAGATCCAGTGGAGACCCAGTTGAGAGGTAGGTGAAAAGGACAGTTGACTATCAGTTGTACTATATTGGGTTGCACTCAAGCAAGCCAAACAGACATTGGATATTCTCATTAGGATTGCACAGTCAAGGAGGGAATCACTACATCGAATTTGTCTTTGTAATAATCTTGGATTGTGCAGTGGAGGAAGACTATTGTGAGGCATAAATTTGGCTAAGGCATTTTCCAATTTCTACAAGACAGTGTGAGACAATTGTATATTGTACTGAGAGCTCTTGAATTAGAGTTTTGTATGAGATTGTTTCATGATCCATGATATATACATAAGATATGATAGTGGGGTTTTTAGTTGTATTCTTTTCCGGTAAAAAAATATGTGTTATGTGTGATTGATCTTTCTTCTTGATATTGCAATTGGCGATCGTGTTTTAAATTTCACAAGAATTTTTGTAAAAGCGATTATGTATTTAAAATTGGTATATAATTGTTAGATCAGTAGAATCTAGGAATACATAATTGTATTAAAATTTCTGCATAATTGACCACTTAAGAAAGAATACAGAACATTCAAAGATTCAAGGGACGAGAACATCAGTTCATTTAGAGTATAAGACTTATAAGCAATGTACAACCTACCCTCCCGGTAGTAGAAATATGACAGAGCTTTTGTCCAAAGCTTTATAAAAAAAAAAAATCCAAATCTGATGAAAGTCATAAGGGAATGGAAAGAAGACCAAGGCAAACTTAAGCAAGATAAAATCGGTATGTAGCCAATTGCCCAAATTCCTTCCCCTTACTGTTATGTTGCCGGTATGCTATGTAGATTATATGCAAAACCTGATACCACTAGGTTTTTTTGTAGATTGGGTCCCATTAATTGACGCAATCATCAATTCTTTAATTTTGAATTGGGTAAATATCCTATTTGATAATTTAGCTAAACACATCACGGAGTATAGGAATAAAATAAGTGTTTCATCTAGAGAAATACCTCCCTTTTACATGAGTGCCTATATCATGGACGCAATTTTCTTTTCTTCTTGTTTTCCTACCATGGGATGGAAATGGACAACCCAATACCCTACCCCAATTCATATTTACCACAGAGTCCTTTGGGATTTATACTTCCATTTACATTTGTACAAAATTTTCCATAGATTCATGTTGCCTATGCACCAGATGATATTTGCTAAGAAAGCCCCTAGGGTTTCTGAAGAAGCTTGTACAGACATTCTGTCTGTTGCAAGATGGTTCGCAGAAGAAAGTTTCACTTATGTCAGATTTTTTGGCAGTTACGCTTCTCCTCATGTCTTACCATATTATGTTACTGATAAGTTACTTTCAAGAGAGATAGCCTACCAGCTTATTGTTAATGGTATTTCTAAACACCTTAAATATGTTAAGAAGGCCGTTTGGCCTAATTTTCCTTTACAATGTTGTACTTTTGCACATTTTTATATTGGTCATGCCTACAAGGAAGTTTCAAAGATTAATCTATTGAATTTTGTAGTAATGCCAAAACGACCATATGATCCAAATGATGTAATTAAAAACTACAACACTAAGCTCAAAATGAAGCCTTTTGTAAAAGAAATAGATGGATTTTATGATCTCTTTCAAGGCATGGAAAATTTTTCATATATAATTAAGTTTTCATCCAGTCAACTCAATCAAGATGACTTGGAAGCCTTCCAAGCATACAAAAATAAAAGACTAGAAAAAATTCCTCTTGACTTATTGACTATTTAATATGTCATTAGACCAACTCCAAATATTAGCTTCGATAATGAAGTGAAAGACATGTTTGAAGATGAGTCAGGACAATCAGAGCATCAATCTCATAATTCATATCATTCTGAAAATGAATCCGAAAATAGAAAGGAAAGCCCAAAAAAGATAATTGATCAAGTAATACAAGAGATTAAGATGCAGGAGAAAAAAGGAAGTAATGGGTGCAGTCTCAGGCGCAGTGGGCACAAGAGGAGACGGAGAAGCAGAATTCCAATTAACAGAGGAAGACAAACAGAGACAGAACCGAGAGAAATGCAGATATGCAGCAAGGTCTAGGCAGCAGTTCAGCTGGCCACTTCTCCTTATCGTCACAGTTAGCAGGCATTGTAATCCAGCAACCGGCTCGTCTGAAAAACCATAGCTAAACACTATTTTTTCGACCCGACTGCAATGCAATCAAAGGACGCCCGTCATAATTAATCTTTGATCATTAAGAATGAGAGCCAAAGGCCGGATCATATTGGAGTGTGCGGAATCGCTAAGAGGAGTGGAGGTCTGATCTTGAATAGTGTTAAAAATTAATTAATGCGGATTTGATGTGAAAACTTAATTGAACAGCGTTAAATGTTAATGCGATTGATATGAAATCGCCATATCCATGTCCCATCGCCTTAAACGCCATCGAATGCACCCGCAGCTGGGAGTAGGGCAAGTTTTTATTGAGGACACGTGGCAGAAATTGATTGGAGCGGATCTTTGTTTGGGCCGCTCGCACAGTGGAAATCCGGACCCGAAAAATATTAAGGCGAATTTGATAAGAAATTTGCGTCACAACTCTCCCTCCGTACGCCAGCCCAACTTCAGACCCGAAAAAGATTAGGGCGGAATTCATTTGGTTTTCGCGTCACAAAATTGGCCGACGTCAGCAAGCTATTTTGGAACGCGAATTTGGTTTGAATTATGGTTTATCACCGTTTGAAGTCCGGCGGGCTCGACTTAAGAACAATTTTGTTTGATCCCATCTTATAAAATTTGTGTTGGTTTTCTTTAATAATACACATATTTATAATAAATCATGAGAATATGACACTAAACATGTGGAAAATTTATATAAATTATTGAGAACAATCATTTTTTTGTAAAAATATCCAAATGTGCTTTTGGAAATAAGAATTCGAGTATTTGGTTCATATTGTTTTAAAGGAAGGAGTGAAGTTGGAGCCTCAAAAGATGCAAGCTATTACAAAATGACCTATTCCTAAAAAAATCAAGGTTCTTAGAAGATTTTTTAGACTTACATGATATTATTGATCATTTGTTAAGAATTATGCATGCATTTCAAGTCCACTCACATATCTCTTCAAGAAAATATCATTTATATGGAATGATGAGGCTACTTTGGCATTCTCTCTTTCAATGGATGCCATGTCTTCTACACCAACATCGGTTGCACCTACTTTTGGTAAAACATTCATAGTAGAGTGTGAGGCACTAGGACAAGGAATTTACGTAACATTAACACAATAAGGGATATCATTGGCCTTTAAAAGCAAGGAATTCAAAGAAAATATTTGGTGAAATTAAAGGAATTCACTTTTGTTAATAGGTTTATGTCACACGATGATGCAGGGGCATTAGGCACTAGCCAACAATGTAGGAGGTTTTGTCCACATGTTGTGGCTAGGAGGGTTCAAAAACATTTGAGTTGTAACAGCTAGGTGTCAATACCTCAGCTGACTGTATTACTTAGACTAGTTAGAGTTGTAGGAGTCGAACAGTTTCAGTTAGTTGAATTATTATAATTAGACCTTTTGATTTCTAGAACAGTCCTCTTAGAGGAACCGAAGAGCCATATGTTATGTATATAAATTGTAATTCCTAGGATGAATAAAAGTAGAGAGGGAAGAGGAGAGTAGAGAGGGGATTTCTGCAATAAACCTCTGTGTGTGAACAATTGTTTCCAGTTAAATGATTTCCAAGCTTAGTTTCCATTGAATTATCTCGAACTGCTAATTGTGAAGAATTGTTTAACTGTGAGGCGATTGGGTACTGATAATTCCATTCTTCTGTCTTTGAATTCCCGTAAATTGTTGGATAACCCTGTGAACTCACCCCACCCGAAGGTGAGGTCTGTGTAGAGAACCGGGGTTGTGAAATCTGTTCAAATATAAAAATCCCGCTTAATAAAGAGACAAAATTGTTGTGCTTTCGGAACCTGACCCGAGGATTGGACATGAGTTAACAAACAAAAGGATAGTGGAACCAGACTTTCACCTGTGGTCAAGCCCTCTACCAAAACCACGAGCGGAATGACAAAAACGGGTTGCCCATATCGCACCGCTTTTGCGGAGTAGGCGGTATTTCCTATTCGCGAGCGATTCCATATGGAATGCGACACATGGCGAAGTGACCCCCAGAAAACCACTGTTTAACCCGTGCCATTGCACGTTAAAGCCCGACGTTGGAAGCCGAGCGAAATTGCCAAGAGTCGTTGATTTGGAGAAGGGCCATCGGACGGTGGTCACACGTTGAACTTGCCCGGAGGTTAACTAAGGTGTGCGGAGGATAGCCAAGTACGATACGAGTGTTTGATTGGTTATTGATATATATAGGTGGGGCCGGAGTATAATGAAATTGTTTAATTAAACGATTGGCGGATAATTAGCATAAGTCTAGAGTGTGATTGTTGTAAGGCTGGGTGGTGAAATATAGAGCCGAAATTTCATTACAAGTTATTTATTTAAAAAGAAACGTGGAGTATAAATACAAAGTGTTGAAAGTTAAACATTGGTTATAAGGCTTGGAGATAATATAAAGTCGGGAATATAAATTAAAGTCCAACCATTGTGGATACTATTTATTTATCAAATTCTACGAATTTGATAAATAAACCCGAAGAAAGAAGAAGTCAATTAAGACTCAGGCTGGAGGAAAAGAACGGGGTACACCAAGGGAAAATGCTGACAGAGCGATTGTAGACACACCAGCTCTCCTTGGGGGTCCAATTTCAGCTTTGTTGCGTCACACGATGATCTCTCTTCTCTGGCATTTACTTGTATTGAAGATCACTATTCTAGGAATAAGGACTTATTTTCTCCAAAAATAACCCTAGCCAAACATTGACAATGCATCAAGGATATCTTTCTATGCTTCATAAGTACATATGTTCTACTTCTAAATCATGTCTTGAAAGTGGTTGTTTTGCTGGAAATTATTCACCAGTTGGTTTCATACCAAAGTCTTTTTCACATTTTCAGCATCCAATACATGAAAAAGATAATGGTTTAAAACAACATAAATATTTGAAATTTTGCAAGAATTGTCCGGCACACTTTGAATATGAATTTTGAAGTCAAGTGCATGATGCTGTATAGGATCAAGTGTCATTTTGAATACCAAATGTTTCACAAGAAACTTCTCAACATGCTACCCTGCAGTAAGGATTAAATGACAATATTGCATCAACTATTTTCATAATAAAAGTGCACCTCGGCCATAAGGCTAAACAACTACAAATGTTGTAGATCTAACAAGACCACATAATCAAATGTATTCCACAACGCCAATATTGTATGAAAAATGAAAAGGAGTTTGCAACCAAAAATACCTTAGGCAACTAATTCAATTAGATACACCAAACCATCAGCAAAAAGGAAAACCAGCCTACTCAAAAGGCAAGCATTTACCTCCTTTGACAAAATTTTGAGTTCTAAAACAAGGGCCTTTATTGTCTTGTCAATGCCCCTAGTAATTTGAACGGGGTTTGCACCTGTTGCAACAACCTAAAAAAAAAGGTTTAATTTCAAATTATTTTCCACAAATTTAAGATACAACCATTGTCAGTTTTGTATTTCCTAACAAGCTCATAAATTTTGACAAAAGAACCAAAATTTTTTAATACCTGATAGCAATTTTTTCACTCAAAAACTATCTTAGACTCAATAAGCCCAACCCAAAACTAAAAACCAAACACCATAAGACCCTACAAAAATGAATAGATGATCTTAATCCAGTACTATCGACAAAAAGTTACCTTTACACCCTCACTTATTAAACCCTATGCTGTTGAATTTTAACTTCAACTGCTGCAGCAGAAGGACGGATGCAGCAGCAACATTTTTTTTTGGAGGTTGTTTGCATGCCATCCAGAAATTTAATTCAGCATTTAAAATTCCTGCAATTTTTTTTTGTAGACGGCCGCAGCCATATTTCTGTACAGGATTGTATTTCAACACAACAACCAGCATTAACGCAATTCACCAACCAGAAATTAAACAAACAGAAATTTACCCGACAGTTTTGTAAATTCAAAAGGAGGACACGTGGAGCATTAATATTGGATCGCATTAAATTGAAGGGAATCTGAAAACCTGAAAACCAGACCCGAATTTTTTATAGGGCACATTGGATTGAGAATTCGAGTTAAAATTAGGCAGACGTCAGCATCCCATTTTGGAACGCGAATTTGGTTTGAAATTCAATCTATTCAGACTTTTGAAGTCCGACGTAAAGGGTTCTTTAATGTTTTGATAGTTTAATATATACATATGTTTTAAACATATGTTATATATATATCATATGCGAAATGAAAGGTGGGCCATAGAATTTAGTTTTAATTTTATTTTTTTTAAAAGAGGGTTTATTATAATATTTTTTATATGTTACGGCATATAAAAGTAAAAAGGACGAAAAAGCTTGGTAGTTTTTTTAATAGAAAGTATGTAAATTTTTTATTACACAGCAGTGTGTAAAAAGTGAAAGACTGAGTGTAACATTTTAAGTGTGTATGCACAGTAGTGCGAAAGGGAAAAACACAGCAGAGTGTTTTAGAGACAGAGTATGTTTGTTTTGAACAGACAGTGAGTTGGTTTTATGCACTGTGTTTTGTAGCAGTCATAATTTTGTAGCAGTCATAATTTTGTAATCCCTCTCAGTGAGGAAGAAGTGTAATAGTTTTTTTTGAGTTATTGAAGGGAATAGAAGTTTGTTTTCAAAGTATTGAAACTTTGTCTCCTGTCAAAGAAATTTTTATTTTCTCTGTGTTAGAGGAAGGGAGATTTATTCTCCATTCATTGTTCTGGAATTTTTCAATATTCCAACATGTGCAAGAACAACAGATGTTGTGGTTCCATCCCCAGCTAAATCATTTGTCTTTGCCGCAGCTTGCCTTACCAACTTGGCCCCACTATTTTCAACTGGGTCCTCTAATTCAACCAATAAAAAGGCCAAAACCATAGCATTGAGATACATTTCATTACACTGTCAATAACAATATAATTTGACTCAGCCATAACCCTTTCCTTTTATTGTTGTGAAAAGCTTTATGCATTACTCTAATGTGGCTATTCCATAGGCCATGTAGACCACTGGGTAACAAATATGTTTCCTTTCACCTTTGAGTTTTCAAATTATGCCTACCAAATCTAAGGCATTTAAGAGGAGGAACTAATACAACGTTAAAAATAAAACCAGAGCACACATCTACCAATTACCTCCTTAGCTACTGTCACACCATCATTAACTATTTTCGGAGAACCATGCTTGCTCTCCAAGACAACATTTTTCCCTTCCCCCCAAGGGTGACTCCAACAAGATCAGCAAGTTTGTTCACACCGCTGCAAGACAAATTGACAATGCTTTCAGTAAGTGTGCAATTGAATGCCAGACCATATGCCAAAACAACCCTCCATGAAAAATTAAAATAACACATTAAAATCAAATATAAGTGGACAAGGAAAGATCCACCGCAGTGAAGTTTCACGTGCAGGTGACCTTCCTTTAAACATAATTTTTTCTCTGACCTGCAATTTTTTTGTCACCGAGCCATCCTTGTTGAAGTAAAACTCCTTTTCCATAGCTCTTGTATTAACTACCTTCTCTCTGTCGCGTAATCTCAGAGTCCCTCTTCTGCTTGAGAGATTAAAGGAAATGGGTGAAAAAACTGAAAGAGAAGACAATTGTCTGCCATAATTATCAAACATTGCACCCAACTTCTTCCCCTTTCCATTGTTACCCAATGAGGTAGATGTGGCAATTTTTGTCATACTGCCCAAATCAGAGGCCATCTTCTCTTATGTTGAATATAGAATTACAAGATCTTCATATTATTATGAACCTTAAAAAACATGACTCCCATTGCTAAAAACCACTTTTAAGTTGAAACAAGCAAACTAAACAACTATCGCAACTTTTGGCAACTTCTGGAGCATTAAGAGAGAAACAACCAAAGAGAAATACAACCACAATCCTCATTTTAATGAGACCGGACAATATATTTGCATTAAGATAATAGAAAGAAATCACGACTATATTAAGGCCAGCACAAAACAATCTTTAACCAGTGTCTCTCGCGGCCTTCAGGTTGCCATGCTAGAGGTTGCATATTTTTAATTTAAATTCTTGACCTCTCGTGCCCATATATGAATGCATCCAATGGGATATCTACATCAAATGCTCATTTATATCCCCAAAAACAAATTCCCTACTACAAGAGCACCATTATTGATGGATCACCCCACACCATCCCACCCACTAGAAACGGTGAAAAAGGAAACCCGAGAAACCTTCTGAAATATCTCAAGATGACTATATGGGTGGTTCTTATGAATCAACCAACCATTCAAAACATGCTCATCAATCCAAACCATGAGTATTATGTGACAATATTCAAGCAGGCACTGAATTGGATTTCTGAAGCTATGCTAAAGAAACCCTAAACTCTCACTGAAAATAGGTGAAATGTGGCACCACTCAGAGATTGACATGTGCCAATTGGTACAAGTGGTAGACAATTGGCATGCTCAAACAACGAGGTGATGCAGGAATGACATGAGGGAGAAAATATCAGAAAAGCCCCAAATCCGGAGAACTAAAGCTCATCACCAACCTGAGATTGACAACTTTACATGATGTAACCTATGAAATCGTAAATGGAGAAATCATAGTAACAATAAAGTAACCTATGTAGCAATAAAGTCGGATTCATCCTGGGAGTGGTAATGGGAGAAATCATAGTGAACAACAAGAAACATGCAGAGTTGCTTACAATCAAATAGATGAAAAAACACATACAAAAAACCTAGATAATAATCATGAACAAGCTTAATATTGAATTATAAACTGTAAAGGAACTTACAAAATGTGACATTACGAACCTGGTCAAGCGCACAAGCAAAAATATCCTGGACATGACCCTGGTTGACAAGTTGTATTGCTCATGATGCAAGAGGATTTGTACCTGCACTGCCAAGTCAATCAAAATCCATCATTATCTATACAATAAATACAAGTAATTGATGTAGTATTTTTAACTCTAAGATGCATTCTTATGATAATGTTAGAACATATGTTGAAAATCTCAAAACATTCCTGAATAAGCTCCTCTTCGTTTCAAGAACAATTTATTGGAGTCGCATGAACTTGGAACAAGCCTCCCACGATCTGAAAGAGTAGCAACTAAGTCAACAGTGACTTTTTTGTTGCTACGCTGGATTGAGGGAGGTTTGCTCCAAGTTTAAATCGCTCCAATAAATTATTCTCTACTAAACAGGGCCAACCACGTGAAGGTGGAAGCTCTTATGGCCCCTCCCCCCCCCTCACATCACTCTCAATTCCCCAATACCCAATCTATATTTCATTTTTTACTTTCATGAGCATAAAAAAAAAGATTCAATAACTAATTAAAAAAAATTCAACAAAAAGTACACAAGGAAACATTGAAATTAATTCTTGACATAAAAATAGTATGATAAATGAGTTTTTTATATAACACAAAAAACGTTCCAAGTATGGTAACATTTGTCTTATAATAATACAATATTTTACATTATCGAATTTTCTTTTTCTTCTTCCTATTTTTAAAGCTCCTAATTACATCATCAATATCATCATGCTCTGCTCCTGTTTCGTGCCTTTCGACCCGCACCGCTGACCTAGTTGCGTAGTCACGATGTCTGGTCTCATCCAGTGACGGGGCATCGCCTACAAAAACAGATAATATTAAATTTTAATTGTCAGTTTTTAAATATCATTGAACTAGTTCGGTAATATTAATAAAAAATTGCAATGAGATTATTTACCTGGTGCACCAGTTGTCGCCGCTGACCTAGTTGCGTAGTCACGATGTCTGGTCTCATCCAGTGACGGGGCATCGCCTACAAAAACAGATAATATTAAATTTTAATTGTCAGTTTTTAAATATCATTGAACTAGTTCGATAATATTAATAAAAAAAAATGCAATGAGATTATTTACCTGGTGCACCAGTTGTCGCCGCTGACCTAGTTGCGTAGTCACGATGTCTGGTCTCATCCAGTGACGGGGCATCGCCTACAAAAACAGATAATATTAAATTTTAATTGTCAGTTTTTAAATATCATTGAACTAGTTCGGTAATATTAAGAAAAAAAATTGCAATGAGATTATTTACCTGGTGCACCAGTTGTCGCCGCTGACCTAGTTGCATTGTCACGATGTCTGGTCTCATCCAGTGACGGGGCATCGCCTCCAAAAACAGATAATATTAAATTTTAATTATCCGTTTTTAAATATCATTGAACTAGTTCGGTAATATTAATAAAAAAAATTGCAATGAGATTATTTACCTGGTGCACCAGTTGTCGCCGTTGGGACTGTTGCCCTGTCTTCCTCTCTGGTGGTAAGATCCTCAAGGGAAACATTCTCTGTCATTTAAACAAAAAAAGTTATAAGGACAACCATCAAGGTATAATTAGAAAAAATTACAAGTGGAAATTAATTACCGTCATGGCCCTCACTGATAGTAGCATTGTCGGCCTGGTCCCCACTACAATGATCAGGTTGCACGTGAGGATCATCTACATCTAGCTCTAAATCTGGGTTATTTGCCTCGTCGGTAGTGTTGCTCCCCTTATTTAAACAAAGTTGTTATACATTAAATTTATGGATGAAAACAAAAATATTGAAAGTTTAATGTTTTACCTTATAAGGAATTCTGGATCATGGGACCTGCCCCAAGCTTCTGCGACGTTCAACTACAGATTGATAGCCGGGAAAGCGATATTTTTATCTTCCTCTGTATTTTCTGTTCCGAAGTCATCACCCTACATTACATATGATTGTGTATATTTAATCATATTTGATAGGATTACAAAAACGTTGGAAGGCGATACAATTAAGTATAAGATGTTTAGCTACTTAATTACAATTCTTGCAGCTAATTTCAAGTAGCCGCCCTGGCCTAGCTTGTGATGGCCCTTTTTCTCAATCCTAGCTTTGGTTGCCTTTGAGGTGTCAAGAAACCTAGCATCAAAAGATTGAAGTCAGATATGACGTAGCACACTTTTATTTTAGACATAAAGAAAATTAAAGCTATTGAATTAAAGTTGTAATTTACCTCGCGGGTCCAGTTGGCATTTTTCCTTCTTTCTTTGCCCTTTTCTCTTTTCCGTCATGGATGAGTGCTCTCCACTCACTCTCTGAAACTGCGAGAGGACGCTCATATCTAGGGTTAAATTGCAATTTCGTCCTATAGGTGTCCCTGGTATATTTCAAATATTTGTCGGCTACCTGAGCCACCGCTTTTCTGTCAAATGTGCCGACCCCAAAAAGGGCTTCTAGATAATCTAGAAGTTCTTTTTTCAGGTTGGAATTCTGGGAATTCCACCCTGTACGTATGGTTGGGCCAAAAATTAACAACGCATGGCTCTCCAGAATCCTGTAGAACTCATTGTTTCCTACACAGAATAAAACCAAAAGAAAAAGAAGATATTATCATTAATTTAAAAATAAAAACCATGATAAATATGTTTTAGATAAAGTACATGAAATAGTTAAAATATTAAAATTTACCTGGGAGTTGTACATGCTTTATAGGGACACCCTCATCGTTCACCAACAACGTGCCATTAATGGTCCCTGTGGAGCTGACAGGTGTAGCTCCAGGAAACGCAATAATGTAGCTGGCCATATCAGCCTCATCATTTCCAACACGTTCAGCAGTTGGCTGGGTGTCAGCTTGGGCAGGGTGTGTTTCTTGGCTAGCACCTAAAGGAGTAGAAGGTGTACGAGAGGGTTGTTGGGAAATCTCTTGCCCTTGTGTCCCACTACCACCAACACCGGGTTCAGCAAGTGCCAGAAAATGCTACATACAAAAGAATTTTTTGTTAGTTTAGTCAATGTAAAAATTAAAAATCAAACTATCACAATTCATCTCATGCAGAAAAAAAAAAATATCCTTTTGAATTTTTATTATTACCTGATATGTTTCTAGCTGGCTCATAAGTTTTTTTATCCTCTCTTCTATTTCAGGTGTTTGAGGCACGTCTATCAAAGTATTAAATTCTGACCTTGCATCTCGTGCCTTTTTTCGCAACAAGAACATTGGAGATAGGGATGAAGAAAGCTCTTCCTCAAAGAGGGAATCATCAGGCGTACCATGTCTAGGTGTCTGCATATTTGAACAAAATTAATATTATTTCAATTATGTAAATAACTAAAATACCTGAAGATAGAGCAATGCTGGCACTTTACATGTTCTTCCGCCGGCCTCTTTCCGCGATCATCCCATCTCGGGGTTGTTCCTGCACTGCTCTGATCAGTCTGCCACATTGCAATAAAATTATAAATGTAAAAACTTGAAAACAATATCTAACTTGAAAACACAAAATGAAAACTGAAATAATTTCTAATAAGACACCGGAAGACATAGTTAGAGTTTCAAATATGCCTTGCATTGAATTCAGTCCTGGAAACATGTCATTGCACATTAAGGCACCCAAACATTCAATCCACAAATGATATATTTAAGTAGGCTTCTCCTATTCTGGGAAAACACCATACCTATAATGCATTCACTTGCACGTATAAAGGGAAAGGAAAACATGTTTTCATACAACGGTGACAAAGGCATCTTGGGGAAAGGTATCTTCACTTTTTATTTATGTTGTTCACCCACACCACTCTCGTGTTTTCACTAATCCTGTTTTGTCATTTTTGGATTCAAATTAAGTTAAGGCCTTAAGTATTTTTTGATCTTTCGGTGTAGTTTTTATAAGTGGCATGTATGGATTTTCCATTAATTCTGCACTTTTTCTCTTCATGCACATGTTTCCCTGGAAATCAATTGCATGATTTAGTCCCATACATTTAACAAGTTGTTGGATCAACTTCATTGGAAATATCATGTTTCCTATTCAATCAAAATTTATCTCAGTTAGGGTAGGTAGGAAGGTTTTCCCTTTGTATTAATAGGGCACTTCTAGCTTGCATTTTTATTATATCTTTCAAATTTAGTGTCGTTTCAATTAGGGCATGAATTTTTGCAACTTTCAAGGTGAGAATGAACAAAGACAATTTTTTGTGATGGATGAATGTATATGACTCCATGGCCAGAGGAAAAGGCACTAATCTACTTCTTCAAATATCTATAGTTCTCATTCACCTCATACGGAGATGGTCCCCGATTTTGAGCCAAATGTTGCAGAAAAAAGTTCCCCCCCCCCATAATTTGATATTCAATGGAAATTTCTTAAATTGATGATGGGGCATGATTATGGAACATTGGCACATACATATGTAATGGAATTCCAAGATCATGATATATGTTTGCATATGTTTATGGAGGTGGTGGAGCAAAAAAGAGCTCAAATAGAGTTGAAATTTTTCACATAAAAAGGATTGTGGGCTTGACTAATGGTTCCATTTAAAAATGATATCTAGACAGAGAATAAGTGTAGCATGCAAACATGCATTGAAAATCCATTTGAGTTTGCATTGTATTACTTATGATGGATTCAAATTTGGGTTTCAAAATGCCATGTTATGGCATGATTTTGTCGAGAAACCCTTAGTTGGATTCTCATGTTGGTTTAATTTATATTTTAAGTTTGTTTTGTAGTCTTTGGGTGATAGTAACTCATGAACTAGGTTACCAATGTGTAACAATCATATTTCAAGAATAAAGTTGTGATTTTTTTATATTATTATTATTATCTATTAGCTACTAGTATTGACACCTAATGCCTGGAATTTTGACATCTTGATAGCATGGATAATTTCGAAAATGTTTCTAGTAATGTTAACATAATAACTATCATTACGTGTCTTCACTTTTGTCACCATAATAGACTTGTGATATGGACTCATCACACAACTTCATATGCTATGTCCCAACAAGTTCAAACTGGTTGAACCTACCTCATAGTGTGGTTATTAAGGACAAGTTGCTTGGTGTATAACTCGATAGCATAGACCGCGTTGCAGTTCTAAAGAGAATCTTCAAGTGTCAAAAAAACTTCAAAATATGTTCTACTATAAAGCCTTTTGGGATACCTGAAATAATATATGTATCATTGATGACTTTTAAAGTATGACAAGATCCAGAGGGAAAGGAAATCAATGGAAGAGTGATCCACCAATGAGAACCTAGAATTTAGCATCAGATGAGTTAGAGTCTAGGAAATTGAAACCCTATAGTTTTAATTAGTGATGAAGGACATCATATAGGTAATTATATTTTCATGTAGAATAATCTGTTAATTCAAATTTAAACTACATAATATGAAAGGCATACCATAAATTTTTCCACGTAAGTCCAAACAACCTATAAAAAGGGAAAACCTTATTTTTCCATGGGAAATAATTTAGCTTTCCTTTTTCAAGATAATCTAAATCACAAAAAATATGAACTATACTGCACACATTCTTGGATAATGTGAAAGTGGAAAAGGAATACCCTACACAAGTGATGCACACATGTACATTTTAACACTAATAGATTTTTGTAGTTGAAATGCAATGCTTGTTTTCATTTAAATGTAGGGTTTTTAAAGCAGGGAGAAATAATGGCTGCCAAATTAATAAGCGTTTCTTTGGGAAAAATTTAATTCTTGTATTGGGTGATGAAGATAATAGAGGGTATTGAATCTTGATTCTTGACATCTAGAGAGAACCCTACAGCCTAACACAATCCAATGGAATTGACCAAAAAAACCCAAACAGAGTCAACCCTACTATAGGAGGAAGGGCCTGCAGTAAGAACTTACCATTTTGCAAGAGTTGAGGGCGAATGCTGCTCATAAGACCAGGGCGAACGCCGAGGCGAATGCCGAGGGAAAATGCTGTTCGCAAGAGCCAGGGCACAAGAGGGCGAATGCTGTTTCGCAAGAGCCGAGGGCGAATGTCAAGCCTCGCAAGAGATGAGGGCGACTTGTTCCCGTGCTATCTGCATTGCTGCCGAGGGCAAATGTCATGCCCGCAAGAGTCAGGCGAATTCTGAGGCAATGTTGTTCGCAAGAGCCCAGGTGCAATGCTGAGGGCGAATGTTGTTCTGCAAGAGCTGAGGGCGAATGCGCGCGTGATATCAGACGTTAATGTAGCACATATGTACATTTGAACACTAATAGATTTTTGTAGTTGAAATGCAATGCTTGTTTTCATTTAAATGTAGGGTTTTTAAAGCAGGGAGAAATAATGGCTGCCAAATTAATAAGCGTTTCTTTGGGAAAATTTAAATCTTGTATTGGGTGATGAAGATAATAGAGGGTATTGAATCTTGATTCTTGACATCTACAGAGAACCCTACAGCCTAACACAATCCAATGGAAGTGACCAAAAAAACCCAAATAGAGTCAACCCTACGATAGGAGGAAGGGCCTGCAGTAAGAACTTACCATTTTGCAACAGCTTAGGCTAACGCCTGAGGGTGAACGCCAGGAAAACTTTGCTCAAGAATTAGGGCTAATGCTATTTCCGCAAGAGCGTGAGGGCATGGGTGCTGCGCATGATATCGTACGCAATGTAGCTATTGCGACGGATACAAAACAATAAAATCATTTTTATGTAGCGCGCATATAAGTTTCGAATTTTTATGTAGCGCGCATATAAGTTTCGTATTTTTATGTAGCGCGCATATAAGTGTCGTTATACCAACGGCGGAAAAAGCATTGCTATTGCGACGGGTGCCTCCAAACGTCGCAATTGCGACACCTAGACATTGTGTCGCACTTGCGACGTTTGGAGTCTTCTCAATAGCGACACTTTGGGCCATGGTGTCGCAATTGCGACGTCTTCCTCCAAACGTCGCAATTGCGACACTTTTCTAAGTGTCGGTATTGCGACACTTTTCTATAAACGTCGGTATAGCGACGGTTTCGGGCGGGATGGAAAAAATTTGGGGAATTTTCCGACATTTGGTCAAAAGCGTCGGAACCAAGTGTCGGAATTTCTGCCAAATGTAGTAGTGTTACCAGAAAGATAAATTACATCTAATTCTGCCAAAGGTAGATTAATTTTATGGCTAATTCAAGTTTACTTTAACTACATTAAAAAATTCTCCAAAAAATTAACCATTCCAATAGACACTTCTTGAACAAGTTAAAATATCACTTTGATATTCAATCTAGACGTCACCCCATAAGAGAGATGCCTCACCTTCTTAACCAATATATTATAGTTACCCTAAAAGGGACGCTTCACTTTGTTAACCTACTTATTCTAGTTATTGGGGGCTATAAATTTGTATTAGGGGAAGTTATAAGCATTGGGAGCTATAAAAAGTAGTATTCCCTAAAAATAAGGAATATCTATTAAAAATGAGTTTAGATCCATCTTTAAAACCAGATCTACTAAGCACCCAGAGGGATCAAATATATTTTCACTCTAAAAGAGGTTTTCATATCAAGAGAATTGATCTTTTTTAGCCCTTGGTAGATCTAGAGTTGAGATAGATCTAAGGTAGTTAAATTTTCCCTTTTAATATCTACATCGCACATGAATATCATGTGTCAATATCATTATTCAATACAATGGGTCATTGTTATTTTTATTTTTATTTTATTTATAGGGTTATTTTGTTTCCTAATTTTTATTTTTTATATTAACCCATCAAAATGTTTACATTGCACTACATTAATATTTTTATTTAATTTTTTATTTTAAAATTTTATTTAATTTTATTTAATTTTATGTAATTTGACTTAGTCAAAATGTTAAACATTACATTTGCATTACAACATCTCTACTATACTTGGTTGGATAGTCTATCTTGGTGCAACAATAAGGATTATTTTATTAGAAAAATGCAGCATGAGGGACTTCAACAATATGATTTTGGGAAGTTTTTCTCAGTTACTAGTAAGTAATTTTTCATATCCCATGAATGTGGGAGCTAAGTGGTGTAATAAGTTTTGTGACATCAACTACACCCTTGTATGCCTTATTTGAAAAACACAAGAAGATATCCATTTGTGGAATGAGATGCAAGTTATGTGGGTGTGTGTAGCTATATGTCTTTTGTAAATTTTAGCAGTGAAATTTATTTTAGTTGAATTTCCCATAGACTTAATATAGTCATTATTCCTACTTTACCTTAATGGTATCATAGCCTTACTAAGAAATGGAGTTCTTCAATCCTCTATTTATTTTTGGGTGGAAATCAATATTGTTATTCATTTCTTGGGTACTCAAGTTTGTCTTTTACTCCTATTCCACAAACTCATTATTTAATTTCAATAATTGTTTGACATAAATGTCTTATTGATTAAAAATGAAATACAGATTAAGAATCTTTGCAGTGGAAGAAAGATAAATTATTTGCTATAAAACTTTTTTTTTCCATGAATCCTATCTATATATTAGTAAGTTATGATAAATCTTGGCATGAATAACAATCTTAAATTCTATAATTTCTTTTGTGGGCTTGGTTTATTGCACTTTCAATTTTGTCAAAGTTATACCAACTATCTTTTTATAGTTCCTTAGAATCTATGTATAAAATTGGAAAATCCGCAGATCAAAGCTTTTCATCCTCTACTCTTGGTTACATGGATCGGTGGGCCCATAACCAAGTGATTAGTTGCAAAGAAGCATTGATCCATGTTCCCCTGTTCCTATGGACCGCCTTAAGTCTTGTACCAACCTTTGTTTTTCCCCATGACTATTGGTTGGTGGAAAGAAATTTTAACGAATCTTAATAGAACCATAAGTTGATAGAGTTTGATTTCTATTCAATCACTTGAAGACTATTTATTGGATTAGGGAAACCTTTCCTATTTTCCCTTGGTGATCCAAAATCTTACTAGTGGCCGAGTTAACAATTATTGAAATTAATGGGGAATGGAGTTATGGTAAACTAGTGGCCTAGTTAATGATTATGGAAATTAATGGGAAATGGAGGTATCTTAAATAAGGGTCCATCAGCTAGATGGAATGTAAAATAAAATCAAGGAATAAGAATATCCCAATGGCTAGTTAACAAAAAAATGTTTGCATACGTGAATCTCTAATCTATCAAGTTATTATTATTATTATTATCCAATGTTAAGGTCACGCCCAAGCCAGACACAAAATTGGTGTATGAGACCCCCTTGTTTGTGGGACAAGGGACCCACCTTCGCGCAACGATTTCACTGCTAAGTATACGAAGGCATACATACTCTACCCCCCTCTGGCTTTGAACTTGTGACCTCTTAGGAGGAAACACATGCTCTTAACCATTAGGTCAGTGATGGAGACTGGACATCGAGATCTATCAAAGGGTGGAAAGTTCAGGACCTAACAAGGAAGCACAAATCGACACTAGATTTGGTTAAGTGCTAGTGACAAACTATTGGAGTTTGTTGAGATCCAAATATTTAGGCATCCAAAGAAAATTTGTAAATGTTATTTAAGTAAAACCCATATACCTTATGGGTCAGATGATGGAACCCTTGGTTGGAACTTGGATTTAGAGTTGCATGTATGGATATCTAGAAGATATGAGATACACCAAATGTAAGTTACATTTTGGTCTATTGTATGTGATATGTCAGACAATATATCTAGCATCTAGAAATTCAGAGAGTTTGACAACAACAAAATTTGAACTTCACTAATGTGAATTAAAAAATAGAAATTGAAAAAGTATCCAAAATACAAAACGTTGTTATGTAAATTGTTACTTAAGTAATCTGGATTGAATCTAGATATTGTGTGCAAGCAAGCAGGTGAAAATATTTTTGGTATTTAGGAATCTAGGAAGTAACAATGAATGAAACTTTTGAGTACTATATCCATATATAAATAAAACGCTAGTGAGACAAGATATCTAGGATTTGGGCATCTAAGATATTAGAGGGAGTGTGATTGTCCTAGATGTAGATATAATGAATTATTCTGAAAAGATATTTGAACATTTGGAAGCCGTTATAAAGAAGACATTGCCAAAAATCCATATCTGCATACCCTTCCAATAGTCTATTTACACATTACCAACCATCCTCACACTAGACAAGATCCCACTAATAGTTTATTTGAATAAATGGATTCAGGAGAGTTTACAAGAGGCTTAATAGAAAAAAATTCAAGGGGTAGATCATTAGCCACTTAAAGGAATCCGACATTAAGTTTAGATGTATTAAAGTAGCACTTTATCTCATTCTTTTTTCTCTCTATTTATTTATATTATTGTAATTGTAATTAATTATGTTATTGATTTCTAGATAAATATGTAAATGTAAATGAGAAAAAGATCTTGAAATATTATAATTATAATTTAAATATCAATTAATGAAGCCCTCAGAAAACTTGATGCAAATCATGTGAAACTACGAGGTGGAAGGAAGCTAGCCACAAGGAATTGGGGGATTTATATTTATATTTTTCAATGGATTATTGGCTGATCCAAATGTTCATAAGGTTGAAGATTGTCAATATTTCCCGAGAAAATATTTAGTAGAACGGTGTGATCATAATTGTTGGCAATTATGAGAAGTAAGAAATCGTATCAGGATTACTCAAGAGGTATAGACAATGTATTTTTTAGACAATAGACCACTAGAAAACTTCATCAAAAGTTTTGATCTGAACAAGCATGGGCAGACCTAACATGTAATCCCACCAAAGAAAAAACATTGAGAAAGTATAACCAGAAAGATAAAGTAAACATGTGTCGATGCACAAGAGCAAGAGCGAGAGAGTAAAGCAACTCTTACAAAGAACACTTAAAAAGTTAAAATTTGTAAAAGAATGAAACATTGGTACATAAGCAAAATAGAAAGGAAAAATGATAAGTCTGAAAACTTGAACATAGTAAAATTGTGATTGATAAGGAATTTTAGAAAAGTGTATTATACAATCTTGAATAAACCCTTCATCCATCTCCGAAAACTAAAAGCTACTCTTCAAATCTCCCAAAATTTATAGGAAATAAAAAAGTACTCTCTTGCGTTGTAAAGTGGCTTATTGAATATTTTACATTTTTCACACAACGATAATTTTATACGAAATTTATCCCTGCTCCAACGTGCGTCATGTGGGGCTGCAATAAGAGTGGCGGCTTTGGATATGCGGTTTTTACGTAGTGAGTTTAAATTTTAATCCAGAATTACTGATAACCAGAATTGACTAATACAAATATATTAGTGATTTAAACTTAGCTGGTACTGGGACTCGCAAGTTTCCCAGTGGAGTTCACATGCAACTAGAAACCAGAATTAACTAATGCCAATGCCAAATATATTAGTGATTTAAACTTAGCTGGTACTGGGACTCAGAAGTTTCCCAGTGGAGTTCACATGCAACTAGAAACCAGAATTAACTAATGCCAATGCCAAATATATTAGTGATTTAATTAGCTGGGACTCACACTCACAACTAAGTGTCCCACTCGACTTTACGTGCAACTAACTGCTCTCAGAAGAGATTACGGTACTTTTAACATGGAGGGCACTTTTAATGCCCGCAGAGAGAAGGAAGATAGGTATTCGTAGAAAAGGAGACGTGGGATATGAATTCAGCAAAGCTCAGAGTGGACAGTCCTTTACCAGGAGGAACGAAGGATGCAGCCACCAACCTTGAATGTTTCCGGCAAAATAATTCAGGAGAAAATTTTGCATCAAAGGGGACAGCAAATTGGCAAGAACAGCCCGGAGATTTCATTCCAGGAATTTTTTCTGTTGATTAACAGAAAAATTCTGGAATATTGGAGAGTGGGCGAGGCTTGGTATGCCGGGTTGGTCAAACACTATTATCTGACAATTAAACTACATCATCATGTTGTTTATGATAACGGTTAACAAGAATTGGTTTCAAGAGCGGGAAAAGTTCAAGATTATAATTCTTGTTTGTGGTGAATTTTCAAAGTATACCCAATAGCGGTAATGATTTAGACAATTGAAGTAAAAATCATAACATGCAAGGTTGTAGCAGGTTGGTACTGATTGTTTACAAAAGGGTAGTATTGTATTGCAGTTTACAGAACTTTTGTAAACAATCGGTAGCAACCTGCTGCAAACATTTACTGTCACCTTGCCTAATACTTCTATTCTCTAAATCATGAAACTCATTCAGCCGAATACTGGGTATTGTTAAAAATTTGCCAAGCATTTTAATCTTGAAGTCATCCCACTCCAGCTAGAATTCTTCTTCGCCATCTTCAATGGTGTAGTTTTTCTGTCTGGTCATAGCGTTTAACCAAACCAGTTTACCGAACTTCGTCTAATAATGAGGCAGAAGACAAAGTTTACATGGTTCAGTTCATACGGGTTATATGTTAACAATTGCTCAGGTTTTTATTACGTTACGTGCAATTTCGTCTGTATTTTTTGCAATCTCTTTTCTATTTACCATGCTTTCACTCTGGTTTGTCTGATTTTTTGCAATCTTTTTTCTATTTACCATGTTTTTACTCTGGTTTAAAGACAAACCAAGTAATGACTAAGTCCTTGTACTTATTTATTTAGATAGCTGACATAATATGAATTATGAAAATACTGTGGGCAAAAATATGGGTTATAGAAACTTAAGTCTAGATAATCTTAAATTCATTTTATCATTAAGTATATTTTAAAAAAACAAAAACAAAAAAAATTATTCAAGTAGATATTTGGTGGAGATAAATGATTCTTAGTTAAATCAGTCCAAATTGAATTTATTAAGCACCAAGAGAGATTAAATTTCTCATTGTGTAAATCTCTTTTTTTATTTTTTTAGTGTAAAATTTAAGGAATGTTTACACCTCAAGAGATTTGATCCTTTGACACTTGATATATCACTTATGGATCTTGACTAGTTTAATATATATATATATATATATATTGGAGAATTTAAGCACCTGCTAGGTGTCGACCATCTATCCAAATGTCCAAATTTAATTTAATTTAGTGAAGTTTTACTCCAGTAATTTAATGATGTTTGAAGTTGGACCGCCATCTATCCAAATGTCCAAATTTAATTTAACTTAGTGAAGTTTTACTCCAGTAATTTAATGATGTTTGAAGTTGGAGCAACAGAGAGAGGAAAAACAAAAAAACAAAAACCTACATAAAACTCTGTGGGAGAACCGCAAAAAGTTCGAAGAAATTGAAAAAAGCCTCGAGCGAAAAAGCCAATTAAGAGACGATTCCAGCATAACCCACTCCAGGCAATGCTGCTTAAGCTTTATACCGCAGGCCCAGATTATTAGAGGGGCGTTAGTCCATGCGTTACTGACACTGAAGTCCATAGTAACCAGAGCGTTATGAACTCATCAGTCCAAAGAGAGACGCCCGTTAGTTCCGGTTCCTTACACCGTTTACCATCTCATGGGCCTCCAAACGGCTTACTGCGCGTTATAGCAATTCTTGATGGTTTTTCTTTATGGTTTAAAAATTCGTATGATGCCATTTTTAATTTTTTAATTTTTTTAATTGTAATATGAGAAGTTGAAAATAATTATATTATTTTGTATTAATGGAGAAAAGGTTACACAAGTTGTAATGTATCTCTTTAGTTGTAAGTATTTCCTTAGTTTAGGATTTGTTCCTAGAGTTTAGGGGTTTGGTTGCAACTTCCTAATTTTTAGTATTGTACTTAATGATGTAATCTTTCATTCATGAATGTAGAGTGTACTAGAGTAATCTCTCTGTTCTGAGTGTAGTCTCCAGGTGCAATACTCACATGTGAGCTACAACTCCTTTTTCAATTCTGTGCATATTTTATCTTGGTATCAGAGCTCAAATTGGGTGAGCCTGATCTTTTGTCGCCTTTGTGTCTGGAGTGTCTTTGTGGCCAGTTTGCCTTTGTGGTAGAGTTGTCTTTGTGGCAGAAAAAGCCTTTGTGGCCGAGCAGGTGGACTGCAGTAACACCTGGCTCACAGACTCAGATGATTTTTTTTTAATTTTCTGAGTAGAAGGGGGTTGGCGCGCTTTTCGCGCTGACAGTCGCGCCAGGAAGCGCAACTGGCGTGTCTGTTTGGCTCATAGTCGCGCCACCACGCCAAAATACCAGATTGGCGCGGAGGCCAATGGAAAACTCGTGCCAAAGGATTTGCCTTGCACCGTTTCAATTTGGGCGCGGGTTTTTCGCACGGGAGGGCGCCAACTCACCTTCAAGGGGATCCGCGGGAAGCCTCACCTTCGCTGGACGATCTGCTAGGGGTGCAGATCGGAGAAGTTGTGGATCTATCCGGGAGAGGCAGATTGGATCAGTTTTGATCAGATCGGTTTTGTGGTTGTATTGGAATACAGCGGATTTGCTTATTCGAGGAAGATTGAATTGCAGATTTGTCAGACATTGTTGGATCTGAATTGAAGATACAGTGGGTGGATCAAGAGACCAGCAGATCAGTGGTAGAGCAGTCGCAGATCGAGTGACAAGATCTGACAGGTATTCATTTTTTTTCAATTGGGTAGATTCATTTATTTGTAGATTAGTTCAGAATGAGTAATACGATGGAATCTTATCTCCACGAGTCTAGCAAGCTCGATGGATCTAACTTCACAAATTGGAAGTTTAAGATTCAGACCTTGCTTGAGGGTGTGAATGCATGGTCGATAGTTACATGTGATGAACAGAGGCCGAATTCACACAACAGGGCGAATACGCAGGAGCAAGAATGGGATAAGCGAGAAAACAAGGCGAAATTTCTGCTGAAGATGTCCGTCAAGGACAACATTATCCCTCATATTAGAGACTGTAAAATGCCCGCGGAGATCTGGACAACCATCAAAAGCCTGTATCAGACCCAGAACACAAGTCGAATTATGGCACTTAAAAGCAAGCTATTTTCAATGAAAATGGACGAAAGTGAGACTGCTGCTGCATTCATTGCGCGAATTAAAGATGTGAAAGACGGATTGGGGGACATCGAGGGGAAGGTGTCAGATGCAGATCTCGTCACAATCACACTGAACGAGATGAGAGATGAATATCAAATGTTCATCACTGGATTGGCGGCAAGGGAAAAAGCACCTACATTTGAAGATCTGACAGGGATCTTGCTGCAAGAGGAGGAGCGACGGCAGAATTTGAAACCCCAGAGCGATGATCTTGCTTTGATGGCGAAACGGCGAGCATTTAGAGGGAAGCAGCCACAACAGCAATCACAGTCGCAACTGCAACAGAAAGGAGGTATATCGCAGAAGAGTCTGTACAAAGGTATGTCTGTAAATCAGACTGTAAAGAAATGTTATTATTGTGGAAGGAAAGGTCATATATAGAATGAATTCTTTAAGAAGCAGGCAGATGATGCAAAGAAAAGGTTGGCGATGGTGAAGCATAAAGGATATTTTGTTGAAGAAGATTTTGAAGAAGATGAAGATTTCAGTCACGAATTTCGACTGTTCACAGTTAACTGTGCCCTTTCAGCATCCAATGAGGACGACATTTGGTATGTCGATTCCGGTGCATCCTCTCACATGACAGGTAAAAAGGAATTTTTTGAAAATCTTGAAGAAAGTACATATGGATCAAAAATTTATTTAGGAGATGATAGTGGATACGAGATTAGAGGCTATGGGGATATTCCAGTCAAGTTACCAAATGGTAAAATCAGTCATCTTAAAAATGTTTTATATGTACCTAGAATTAAGAAAAATCTGATATCTGTATCCATGATAACTGATCAAGATATGCAAGTCAAGTTCTTCAAGACTCATTGTGTCATAAAGGATTGCAGGAAAGAAATTGTTGCAACAGGCATGCGCATTGGAAGCCTATACAGGTTGGATGTAAAGAGTATACCACAGCGAGCCATGGTTGCAGGTGGATCAACAGCCGAACAACTCTGGCATCAAAGATTCGGTCATTTGAATTTGCAGGACCTCATGCTATTGCAGAGAAAAGGTATGGTTGAGGGACTTCCTATCTTTCATAATACTCGTTTAAATTGTGATGGATGTGCCTTAGGTAAAATGCATAGAGAACAGTTTCTTGTGCATGATACAAGAAGGAAACAGATATTTTAGAACTAATGCACACTGATATATGCGAACCTATGCAGACAAGGTCGCTAGGTGGAGCATATTACTTTCTGTTATTTACTGATGACTGCACTAGATATTCATATGTTTATTTTCTGAGTAGAAAAATTCAGACTTTCCAGTGCTTTATAGAATTTAAAACCTTGGTTGAAAAACAGTTTGGAAAAAGTATAAAAATTCTCCGGTCTGATCAAGGGGGAGAATACAAGTTAGGGGAATTCATGAAATTCTGCAAATTTCACGGGATTGTTCAGCAGTTTATAGTGCCACACACACCACAGCAGAATGGAGTGGCAAAGCACAAGAACAGAACCTTAGTGGAGTGCGCAAGGAGCATGTTACAAGGTAAGGGTCTATCTAATAGTTTTTGGGCAGAGGCTATTAATACTGTTGTATATTTAAAGAACAGAAGTCCTACCAGGTATCTTGGCTTCAAAACTCCTTTTGAAGCTCTATATGGACTCAAACCAACAGTAAATCATCTAAGAGTATTTGGGTCAAAAGCATTTGCCCATATACCCAAAGCTGATAGGAAGAAATTAGATCCTAAAGCTGTTAAATGCATCTTTGTTGGTTATGGCATAGAATTTAAAGCATATAAGTTGTTCAACCCTCAGTCTCGTAAGA
The DNA here is from genome assembly GCA_034641835.2 of Pinus albicaulis. Classification (NCBI taxonomy): domain Eukaryota; kingdom Viridiplantae; phylum Streptophyta; class Pinopsida; order Pinales; family Pinaceae; genus Pinus; species Pinus albicaulis. Next base: position 456,926,285 of record CM076571.1, on the reverse strand, counting down.
TATTTGCAAGCAGGGATGTAGTGTTTCATGAACAGGCTCAAGAAGGGAAATATGACAGTGATGATGATTGGCACATTCCATTGTTGATGGATGAAGGCAGCGAGGATGAAAGAGCGCAGGAGCAGGAGCAGAAACAGGAGCAGAAAGAAGAACAGGAAGAAGGTGATAATGCAAGCCCAATTAGATATGAAGAAAACAAATTTGAGGTAAGCCCCCTACCAAGGAGATCAGGTAGGAAGACTCAAAAACCATTAAGATTGAAAGACTATGCTTTGATGTCAAATATTTTGAACATTGTAGAGCCCACTAATTACAAGGAAGCTAGTTAATTTGAGGAATGGAGGGCTGCTATGAATGAAGAGATAGAATCTATTCTTAGAAATAACACTTGGGATTTAGTTGAACTGCCTAAGAATAAAACACCTATAGGATGTAAATGGTTGTTTAAATCAAAATGAATGCAGATGGAAGTATTGAAAAACTAAAAGCTAAGCTGGTTGCAAAGGGATATTAACAGCAAGAAGGCATAGATTTTGATGATACCTTTGCACCTGTAGCAAAGTTAAATACTATCAGAATGCTTATCTCTCTAGCAACTAAATATAATTGGGAACTACACCAGCTTGATGTCAAATCTGCATTTTTAAATGGTGAATTAAAAGAGGAAATTTACTTAGTACAGCCAGAAGGGTTTGTAAAGTAGGGGTAGGAACATCTTGTTTGCAGATTGAAAAAGGTGCTATATGGCTTAAAGCAAGCACCCAGGTCTTGGTACGAAAAGGTTGATTCTTTCTTTTTACATCATGGTTTTCATAAAAGTTTAAATGACCCAAATTTGTATACCAAGTACAATAAGCAGGGGCGGATTATTTTGATTTCTTTATATGTAGATGAAATGATTATAACAGGAAATGCAGATAATTTAATCAAAGAAATAAAAAGGCAGATGGCACAAGTTTTTGAAATGAAAGATCTCAGAAGTCTCCATTATTGTCTGGGATTAGAAGTATGGAGAGATACTGGGCAAACTTATCTTACCCAAGGGAAGTATGCTAGAAATCTGTTGGAAAAGTTTGACATGGATCAGTGTAGGTCAGCAGCGACACCTTTGCAGCAGAATTTTAAGTTGTGCAATGACGATGGCACTAAGGAGGTGGAAGCCACCATGTACAGACAAGTGGTTGGGAGTTTGATATATCTCACAACAACCAGACCAGATTTGGCATACTCTGTTAGTGTGTTCAGCCAATTCATGTCAAAACCGCTTAAAGTCACTGGGTAGCAGCAAAAAGCGTGTTGAGGTATCTTTGTGGTACTGTTAATTATGGCATTTTATACACTGACACATCTGATGTTATTCTAGCAGGTTTTTCAGATTCAGACTGGGCAGGTAACCTGGATGATCGAAGGTCTATCATAGGTTACGCATTCAGCATATGATCTGGGGTCATAGCATGGAGTAGCAAGAAGCAAAGCATTGTAGCATTGTCTTCGTGTGAAGCCAAGTATCAAGCATTGTGTGCAGCGACGTGTGAAGCAATATGGTTGAGAAGGCTTCTCAATTATGCAGGAGAAGAATAGAAGAAATCTACTTCCATCAAAAGCGACAACCAGAGCACTATTAAATTAGCATACAATCCAGTATTTCATAAAAACACCAAACATATAGACACTCAGTTTCATTTTGTTAGAGAGAAACTACAGTCCAAAGAAATCTTTATTGAGTATTGTAAAACTTGTGACAATATCGCTGATATTTTTACAAAGCCTCTTGCACGTGTGAAGTTTGAATTGTTTAGAAGAATGCTAGGAGTTCAGGACAATCATTTCTCCATTAAGGTGGGGAGTTGAAAATAATTATATTGTTTTGTATTAATGGAGAAAATGTTACACAGGTTGTAACGTATCTCCTTAGTTTAGGATTTTCTCCTAGAGTTTAGGGATTTGGTTGCAACTTCCTAATTTCTAGTATTGTACTTAATGATGTAATCTTTCATTCATGAATGTAGAGTGTACGAGAATAATCTCTCTGTTCTGAGTGTAGTCTCCAGGTGCAGTACTCACCTGTGAGCTACAACTCCTTTTTCAATTCTGTGCGTATTTTATCTTGAGATTCACATGATTTGAAAAAAAGGGAGAAGCCCATTTTAAAAAAAATGAAGCATTTTTTTTTAAAAGGTGATTCATAAAAGGGGGGAAGCCTATTTTAAAAAAAGGGATTTGTTTGATATTTTTGTGAGAACGAATACAAAGTTTTTTGTAAGAAAGGGATGTGTTTGAATTTTTTTTTTTTAAAAGAGTGTGAATGAAAAAAAAAAAATCAAATTTAAAAAATAATAATAATAATAATAATAACTTAAATTGATTGTGGGTATTGTAATATTTTAGAGAAAAGAGTTTGCAAGAAAGTTTTTTGTTTTTTAGAAAACTAGTAGAGAACCCACCACAAAAGATATATTCAAATAAGTTTTTTTGTTGAGCCGTAATCAACAAACATTCAATAAATGGGAAAAGTCAAGAGGCTAAAACAAAAATAAAAGATGTTTGAGATCTTTTTAAATCTGGAAATAAAGAGGCAAAATGATGTCTTTGCATTAAAATGCATAAAAGAATATGTGGATGAAAGCATTCTTCCCTTAATTTCAGATGCCAAGACAGCCAAGGAGGCTTGGGATACCCTTGAGAGGTGTTTTGGTGCAAGGGGGAGCATTGAAGTTGAAAATGAAGGTGGATCTATAGGAGCAGATCTACAATGAGATGAAAATTTTGTTGAATCTCATTATGCTCATCCACAAGTGGATGATGTCTGTGAAGAAATTGCAGAAGCAACAGAGAGAGAGCATGAAGATGCTTGTGAACCCCATTGTGCACAACCACAAGTGGATGAAGATTTGATGAATCCAGCAACAGAGATTGCTGACGGAAATTTGATGAATCCAACAACAGAGCTTGTTGATGATGATTTTGTGATTCCAGCAACAGAGTTTGCTGATGATGATTTGGTGATTCCAGCAACAGAGCTTGCTGATGAAGATTTGGTGAATCCAACAACACAACTTGCTGATGAGAGTGAAATTGGTATTGAAGCAGTCATTTCTATGGAAAATTCAGCGATTAATATTGTTGATCCAAAATTTGATCAAGATTTTTTGGCTAATGATGGCCAGTTGCAGATGATGCAACAAAAACTTGATATCGAGATGATGCTATTTGGTGAGATAATCCCACTTCAATCAGTGGAAGGCAACCTGTTTTCAGCACAGGTTGGTGAAGAAGAGACAAAGAAAGAGACAGAGACAGAGATAATGGTAGAGGCAGATGCAGAAAAGGAAGCCCACAAAGAGAAAATAGAGACAAAGAAAGAAGTCTACAAAGGGAATGCAGAAATAGAGATAGACGCAGAAGCAGAGAAGGAAGCACAAGAGGTTAGAGTTTTCATTTTAGAGCAGAAGGAACAAAACCAATGTGGTTTTGGAAATTTTTTTACACTTACCATTGATTTCCAATGTGCAGATAAACATGCAGATTATGAAGAAGAGTTAAATTTTATTGAAACGTGGCTTGCAACACCATGTCTAGATGAGGTCTACACAGAAGCTGTAGACATGAATGTTGAAGAAAACATACATGATGAAAACGTCAATGAAATTTTCAGGTATTGGAGTTTTGAAGAGATAAAATATTATTCACATCTTATGTTGTAGCAGATTGATGATGAAAAGTGCACTACAGAAGACAATATGTGGCAGCAAGCCACATTCAAGTCATTTCTTGAAGAAGTCCAGGACATGCTTAGTCAGACTGGAACAATAGAATACTTGCACCAGCAAATGAAACAAAGGTATGAAGAATACAACAAGAATAAAATGATGAAAAATTTTATAGGCTATAGAGTCTGGAAGAAGAGAAGAAGAAAAATACAACAAGAGGAAAATGATGAAACAATTTAGAGGCTATAGAATCTGGAAGAAGAGAAGAAGAAAACTAAATCTAGTTGAAATTCAAATTTTAAATTGTAAGCCTCACTGATACATAGACCAACAGTTATCTTAATTAATTTTTTATGTGGTTGTAACTAAGGGGGAGTCGTGGAGAATCTAATCCAACCATCTACTAGGTGTTGAAACCGTCCATCGAAGTGTCCAAGTTCAGTTTCATTTAGTTGAGTTTCACTCCAGTCATTTAATGTTGATGTCTCTAATGTAATAGTATTTAAATCATTCGTAATATTGAGAAGATCAACCCTCTGATCCACTTCCTTTCAGTTTTCAATTATTTTCAATATATATATATATATATATATATAAGATCAATAGTTTACATAATCTACTTGAATATTGGTTGATAGACTATAAAACATTTGAAAAACCAATTGCACAACCAAAATATTTTTTCACTCTATTAATCACAAATATGATACATAATATAGTTGGATTGAGATTCAACTAATTCGAAATATGAATATGGGGGTTGAGATATTATCTTAACATAATCTCAAATAAACGCTAAACTTATCATGTAATCATTATCTCCAAGTCCCTCCCTTAATGCTTATATGTCAACATTAAAAATAACACAAATTACAATATAGACAATACATATTAAAAAAAAACAAAAAAACAAATTTATGTTTGGTTGGTCTTCATTGGCACTCATTTCCCCACTGGAATCTTGCAAACACGACTCTTTTTTCACCACTTGATATTCAATGTATCACTTGACCTCCATTTAAAACATAAACATTTATGACCATATATGATGAACTTGCATGATCAACAATATTGACATACTTTATTCTGCCAAATTAGATAGCTCATTATAACTATCCGAAAAAGTAGTCAAGTAATGAACCATCCTATGGAAAATCTCCCATCTATCAAACGTCATAGCTCGATGTGTCTGGCAATTATCTAAGATAGTTCCCTCGGTATTGAATGTGATCATAATTTGATCATACAACTTGAACTTTATTTTATACATAGCAACATATAAGGATAACCTATAGTTGACGTTCCTCGCTTTACAAGGCCCATCAATTTTTTAACAGAAGTTAAACATAACCAAATTAACTATATATTCTCGTGGCACTATATACAGCGAGACCCACTGATTCGAATTATATTACTTTGTTCTATTGTTGGTTCTTCATCATGTATAATTTTACAAACTCAAATATAACACTAATGCATACTTTAAAATACATCACTCAATAAATTTCACACACATATATGTTAATGATTTTATCTGGTGCATAATCTAGATCTCTCATACATGCAAATAGTTAAGTTTCCAACATGGAATGATTAAGATTGAGCATAACCTCCAGTGAATTAAATGTCCTCATTTCAAACATGAAGATATTGTAGCTTCATTGTTAGTTACAATAGTATTTGAGGTCCTCCTCCATTTCAAATGTATGCCTCCAGCCAGGATGATAGCCTCAAACCAAAAAAGGAATTGAGTTGAACTGTAGACGAAAACTTACACTTGCTTCAGAGCCAAAATTCTAAATTAATGTGTTATAAAATCTGCCAAAGTAACATTGTTTCGGATGAAAAATCCCCTCACTCTGGTTTCAATGCATTTTGTTACAAAATTAAAAGGACAAACCCAAACATGCAGGAAATTATAATGAAAACAACACAGTCTTTCTTCCCCTACGAAAACACTTCTCAGCACCCACAGAGGCTTGAAATTCTTCAAACAATCATCGCAACAAATGGACATTGTGCTGGACCATTACCTCTACGATCCATTCACGACACTAAACGTCATACCGATCACAACTGAATTGCTAACTAGAAAGAATATAATGTGTTAAATGGTCCATTAAGGAAGAGAAGTCAAGATGAGTATGGAAATATTTCAAACATACAAGCTATTAAAGAATCGTGACGATGGTCATTGTTTACTGTGAAGAATCTAAGAGAACCAAATCTGAGACTCTCTCCATCGCATCGCTTCACCAAAAGTACTTTAGTTTTAACCCCTAGCCTTGTTGATCTCAATGGAAAATAGAAATCATGTAACATTAGAATACTTCAGTGGAATTAACATTTTTTGTAGTGTTACTTGGACCATTACCAAGTCATTTTGAAGTTTTCTTCATTAGCTTTTTTGTGTGACTCCAACCACTGGCTCTCCTCAGTGTGTCGATCCTTCAAATATCACACACAAACTATATGCAGAATTAATATTCTTAAAACTATTCTACATTACCCATGATCCTGGGCCTTCCTATGAGGGATTTAACCCACACGGGCTATGATACCAATTTGAAAAACTAATTGCACACCAAAATTATTTTTTCACTCTATTTAATCACAAACATTATACCTATAAATATAGTTGGATTGAGATTCAACTAATTCCAAATATGAATACGAGGGTTGATATATTCTCTTAGTAGAATCCCAAACCAACTCTAAACTTTTCACGTAAGCATTATCTCCAACTAAACCCTAATAAGCTTCTATGTTATATTGTAAAACCCAATAAGAATATATATCTCTATCTTTGCACGAGCGAGGATATTAGCTATCCCTAGTTTAATTTTATTTTTTTATGTCATCACACCATCTCCTAAATAAACTCAACAACAATAATATCTAAACTTAAGCTGTTATCAACATAGGAGAGACATATTCAGTGAATTTTCATGAGGAGGTTAAAACCAATGGTTTATATATCTAAATTGAGCACCTCCAATCAATTTTAATGCCAACAAAAAACAGATAAACAAAATGTAGGATTGCATGCATCATATATTATTTTTTTCATGTTCGTGTTTCTCTTCACACTCAAGAGTAAAATTTCAAAATTTTCAAATAAAATGAGTAACATACTGAACAATGTGGAAAAATTTAATCTTTGAAGACTATGTAACAAAGTAAGTAGGGCTATTTTTCCCATGTTTTCCATAGAGCTATAAAGTATTTTTGTATTGTGCCTTTATTGAATGGTTTTCTTTACCAAATTGCATATAAAAATTGTTCATGGTTCTGATGTTTGTGGTGGAAATTAAGGTTTAATTTGCTCTAGCTAAAACATTTTGTTGTAATGAATGTGTCACATTAGCGAAAAATACCTTTAAATAAGCTACATTAGAGAATTATATTGTGGGAAAAACCATGGGTTGTGAAAACCTAGAGCACAAATATCTCCATCTATAAATTTACTTCCTGCATACCCTTTAAAGAAGATCGTGTAGTATAATTTTTGTAGTTTGAAACATCCTTTGAAGAAGCAACATAATATTTGTTTGGAGACGACCTACTATGCAACTTCAAGCAGCAATTGAAGACATTTGGATCACTTGTAAAGTAAGTCTTTTGTAAAATTTTGTTTTTGACTAAATTGGAGATTGGGGGGATTGGAGTCCTAGTTGTTGACCAAGTTAGAGCTTGGAAGCTCTTGAGAGGATTGGGGTCCTCATTTTCACCAAGTAAGATCTTGGGTTTGTTTAAGGTTGGAGCCTTGAGAATCTAAAATATTGTTTTATAGGTTGGAGCCTAATTTGTTGAACAAGAGGATTGGAGCCCTCGTCATTTTGATTAATAAAATCATTTTTTTGTTTTGTCTCTTATATTCTGGTTCAATTTGTGATAAAAAAACTTAATTGGTATAAATAAAAATTGAAAGAAATATGTATTCAACCCCCCTCTCAGTATTTCCAACAACTACAACGTATGGGGCCTAATATGTTGATAATCCCATTTCCCTTTTTAGTTGGCAATGGGTCACAGTCCTCATATTATCTAATGAATAAGGGCTAAGGTTAGCGTCATTCAAACGCTGAGTTTCTAATACTCCACCATAACAACAAAGAATACCTTCCACAAATTTCCAACACTCCAAAGCACTAAGGGGTTGAGTCCCTAAGCTTTCGTTGATGGCTTGAAGGGAAGAAAAAAAATATATACCTTTAACCAAGAATGTTTCCCTCTTACTCCTCTTCCTCACATATGCAACAGTGAGGCCACATGGTTTCTGAGCTCCAACGGCCTACGGAGCCTTGAGCTCCCACAACCATACTAGTTTTGCTTCACAATTATAATATACAGAGTGATTCAACATGGAGGCATTCATAAACATGAAATATCTGTATATCTATATACTACCCTTACAACCAAGGTTGGCCTTTCAATTTATGAACATACAGCACAATAGTCTCATTTAGCATAGAAACAATGCCCCCAAAAACATATTTTATCAACATAACTCCCATTTTATTCATTATAGTTTACATTACATATTTGGGAGAAAATATGAACTTATATTATTTAATAAAAATCATCCTACAATTAATGAAGGGTGAGCCACATTCCTCCCCCCCCCTCACTCCCACCCACCCCCCCCCGCGGCCCCCCTCCCCTGCACCATCATAGGCTAAATTTCATTGCTTTGTTTCTTATAGTTGGCCACCCCTAAGTTAGACCAAGGATTCATGAGGAAATTTTCATAAAGAGATATCGAGAGGAGTTTTAAATATAATGTCCTCCATGTAGTTAGATCCATCAATCCACTTTTCTATCTTGAACACACACCAGTTCCTCTTCTCCTACCTCTCCTTCTCTCCAAAGGTGTTTACCATTAGTTCTCTCCATGAGAGAGAATGCTTCGTTCTCTATCACCTTAAAATATACTTTGCTTTACACTCTCCCTCTTTCTCTAGCATGTCCACGCAAACACTATATCTATATTTTCTTGCTTTTCATAGTATGCTTTCTTGGTTGTATTTCCTTAATGAGATTGCATGTCAAGTCTCCCCATGCTTGGTCAAATAAGAACTTATGATGAAGTCTTCTAGTGGTTTGTTGTCCATGCCTCTTTAGCAATCCTAGTACCATTTCCAACTCATCATAACTTCTCAAAGTTATTACCACACCTTCCCACCAAATATTTTCTTAGGAAAGTTTGACAATATTGAGCCTTATGAACATTTGGTTCAACCAATAATCCATTGAAAAAACATAAATCCTCCAATTGCCTCTTGTTGGCTTCCCTCCACCTCATGAATTCACATGGTCCATATTGTATCAGGTTTCACCACATCATTAGTTGGTATTTAAATTATAATTACAATTATTCATGGTATTTTTCCCATTTATATTTACATGTTCATATAGGGATCTATAACATAATTAATTACAATTACAATATCAATGGGGATTAGAAAAATGGATGTTACACTAATAGCAAGCATTCAACTTGTTAGAGTAAGATAAAGTGCTACTATAATACACCTCCACCTAATGTGGGATTCCTTTACCTAGCTAATGATCAACATATTTGAGTTTTTAGCTATTAACCGTGAGGTAAAATCTTGAATAAATTTATTTGAATCAAATATTCATGGGATCTTGTCACTTTTATGGTGATGGTTGGTAACATCCACATGGACTATTTGAATGGTATCCAAATATGGATTCTTGGAAATGGCTTCTTTATAATGGTTTCTAGATGTCTATATAACTTTTCAAAATATTTAAATATATATAGATACAATAATTTTGATAATCAAACTCCATCTAATATCCTAGATGCCCATATCCTGAATGTATTGTCTCATTAACATTTATTTTATATATGTATCTAGTCCTCATAGAAGTTTCTTTCATTGTTACCTCCCAGATGCCTGAATAATAGAAATATTTTTCTCCCACTAGATTGTGCATAATATCTATATTTGAATTACTTAAGTAGAAAATTACATGATAATGTTTTGTATTTTGGATACCTTTTCGATTTCTATTCTTTTAATTTGCATATAATCAAGTTAAAAGTTTTATGTTTTCAAACTCCCTAGATTTCGAGATGCAAAATATATTGTCTCCCATATCATATATGGATATCAACCTAAATTAAATGTAACATTTGGTGGTGTTAGGGTCCTATAATAGTAGGATTCATAATTTTGAATTGACTTTGATTAGTCTTGTAAATATGTACATACGTTGCTTTCTGCAAATTGTTTTACCATATTAGAAAATAATAAAAAAATGTAAAGAGGGTAAAAGTCCTAAAAGAAAAATCAAAGGATTTGAAAGAAAAGATATCAAAAAGAATATAAAAATGGACCCCAAACAAAAAGAGATAAAAATAAAACATGAAAGTGATGCAAATACAAATGCCACTACTATTTACTTTTACTACAAAATAAGATTGTGTGCAGCTTGTTAAAATGCCACAATCCACGAAGGTCAAACTGCTTAATATTGACCCTTCATGATTTAAATTTCACGTTGTTAGATAGAGAATCAATATCTAGCCAAACTTTTTAATCTTGGCAAATCAATAGTTAGGTAGAGAATAATAAGGAGATTTCCAATGTGCAGGTAAACAGGCAGAGTATGAAGAAGATTTAAGTTTATTGAAACATGGCTTGCAACACCATGTCTAGATGAGGTCTACACAGAAGCTATAGATATGAATGTTGAAGACAACAAATATGATGAAAACATCAATGAAATTTTCAAGCATTGGAGTTTTGAAGAGATAAACTATTATTCACATCTTATGTTGCAATAGATTTATGATGAAAAGTGCACTACATAATACAATATGTGGCAGCAAGACACTTTCAAGTCATTTTTTGAAGAAGTCCAGGGCATGATTAGTCAGAATTGAAAAATAGAATACCTTCACCAAAAAATTAAGAAACAAAGGTTCGAAGAATACCACAACAAGAAAATGATGAAAAAATGTATAGGGTATAGAATCTGGAAGAAGAGAAGAAGAAAAATAAATCTAGTTGAAAGTCAAATTTTAAATTGTAAGCCTCGCTCATACATAGACCAGCAGTTATCTTAATTAAATTTTTATGTGGTTGTAATTAAGGGGGAGTGTTGGAGAATCTAATTCCAACCACCTGCTAGGTGTCGAAACTGTCCATTCAAGTGTCTCAGTTTAGTTTCACCTAGTCGAGTTTCACTCCAGTCATTTAATGTTGATGTCTCCAATGTAATATTATTTAAATCAATCGCAATATTGAGAAGGGCATTCCTCTAATCCACTTCTTTTCAGTTTTGAATTATTGTATATATATATATATATATATATATATATATATAGACATACACATACACATACACATATATATAAGATCAATAGTTTACACAATCTACTTGAAGATTTGTTGATATACTATAAAACATTTGAAAAGCCAATTGCATAGGAGGAGGAGGAGGCTGAATTTTTTCGGTTGGAGTGTGGACGAGGCTTGGTATGCCGGCTTGGTGAATCACTATTATCCGGTGATTAAACTACATCATCTTGTTGTTTATGATGAGGGCGAACAAGAATGGGTTTCACAGGATAAGTTGAAGATTAAAATTCTTGTTTGTGGTGAATTTTCAAAGGATACCCAATAGGGGTATTAGGTTGGGTAAGTGTGATGATTTAGACCATTGAAGTATAGATCATAACATGCAAGGTTGCAGCAGGTTAATACTGATTGTTTACAAAAAAGTAGTATTGTATTGATATTTTACAAAATAAGACTCTTTTGTAAACAATTGGTAGCAACATGCTGCAAACATTTAATGATGTTACTTTGCCTAGTATGATCTATACTTCTATGCTCTAAATCAGAAAACTCATTCTATCTAATATTGGGTATTGTTAAAAAACCACCGAGCATTTTAATCTTGAAGTCATCTCACTCCAGCCAAAATTCTTCTTCACCATCTTCAATGATGTAGTTTATCTCTCAGGTCATAGTTTTTAACCAAACCCGTTTACCGAACTTTGTCTAATAATGATGCAAAAGACAAAGTTTACATGGTTCAGTTCATATGGGTTATATGTTAACAATTGGTTAGGTTTTTATTATGTTACCTACAATTTTGTCTGTATTTTTTTGCAGTCTCTTTACTTTTTACCATGTTTTCACTCTGGTTTAAAGACAACTAATGACTAAGTCCTTGTTCTTATTTATTTAAATAGAAAATACTATGGGTAAAAATATGGATTATGAAAATTTAACTTTAGACTTTGTTCTTATTTATTTATTTAGATAGAAAACGTTATGGGTAGAAATATGAGTTATAAGTTTATGGGGTTTTGGTTAAACGGTGATGAGGCGGATTGTTATATCACTCATCACACGTTTAATTTTCTTTCTCTATCGGGATGATGTATCAGAACATGTTGATAAATATGAAGAAAATAAATAAATAAAATGTGGAAAGAATGAAAAAGAGAAATTTAAGGTCCTATCAAACTTACAAAAATATATATATATATACATATGAGTTATAAAAATTTAACCTCAAGACAATGGTAAGTAGATATTTGATGGAGACAAATGATTCTTAATTAAACTAGTTTAGATCCATCTTAAATGTAAATCTATTAAGTATAAAAAAATTCAAGTGTGGACGAAACATGGTATACTGGATTGCATGGTATACTAGATTGGTGAAACACTATTATCCCACACATAAACTACATCATGTTGTTTATGATAAAGGCCAAAATCAATGAGTCAATGGGGTTTCACAGTAGCAGGATTAAACGATACCTAATAGTTGTATTGAGCAGAATAAGTCTGATGGTTTAGACAATAGAAGTATAGATCCTAACCTGCAAGGTGGCATTAAATGTTTGTAGTAGGTTGGTACAGATTGTTTACAAAAGAATAGTATTGTATGGATAGTTTACAAAAGAAGACTCTAAATGTTTGCAGTAGGTTGGTACTGATTGTTTACAAAAGAATAGTATTGTATTGATAGTTTACAGAAGAAGACTCTTTTGTTAGCAATCGGTAGCAACCTTCTGCAAAAATTTAATGTCACTTTTTGATTCACCACAAACAAGCATTTTGAAGTCATCTCACTCATAAACACTATTATTAGACAGATAAATTATAACTATGTTTGCCAAAGGTAAATAAATTTTATGGTTAAGTCGAGATTGCCTTAACTACATTAACAAATTTTCCAAACATTTAACCATTTCAGTAGACATCTCTTGAACAAGTTAAACTATAATTTTGATATTCCAGCGAGACGTCACCTCCATAAGAGAGACGCTTCAGCTTCTTAACCAATATATTCTATATATTCTAGTTATTAGGGCTATAAATGTGTACTTGGGGAGGTTATAAGCATTGGGAGCTATAAAAAGTAGTATTCCCTCAAAATAAGGAATATCTATTAAAAACCAGTTTGGATCTATCTTTAACACCGGATCTACTAAGAACTCAGTGATCAAATATATTTTCACTCTAAAAGAGGTTTGCATATCAAGATAATTGATCCCTCTTAACCCTTAGTAGATCTAGAGTTGAGATAGATTTAAGGTAGTTTAATATTCCCCTTTAAATATGCTACATTCTACATGAATGTATTATGAGTCATTATTATTTTTATTTTTATTTTATTCTTATAAATATGCTACATTCTACATGAATGTATTATGAGTCATTATTATTTTTATTTTTATTTTATTCTTATAGAGTTATTTTGTTTCCTCATTTTTATTTTTTATTGCATTACATTAATATTTTTTATTTTTAAAATTTTATTTTATTTTTATGTAATTTGACTTAGTCAAAATGTTAAACATTACATTTACAGTACAACATCTTTACTATACTTGGTTGGAGAGTCTTACTCACAATAAGAATTATTTTATTAGAAAAATGCAGCATGAGAGACTTCAACAAAATGATTTTGGGAAGTTTTTGTCAATTACAAATAAGTATTCTTTAATATCCCATGAATGTAGAAGTTAAGTGGGACAATACTTCTTGTTTGAAAATTACTCATGGAAAAATAAATTTAAAAAAACAAAGACTAGAAAAAGGAGGAAAGAGTTCTAGAAAAAAAGGAAATTAAAATCCATACGTTTAAACAAAATATGAAAATGAAAAGTGTTACTTAAAGAAATAATTAAAGAACCAAAAAAAATATATGTAATAAATTTTGTGACATAAACTAGATGCTTGTATTATCTGAAAACACAAAACAAATATATGTAATAAGTTTTGTACATCAGCAAGAGGATTGTATGCCTTATCTGAAAAACACAAGAAGACGAGACTTATCTGAAAAACCCAAGAAGAAGAGATCCATTTGTGTAGTGAGATGCAAGTTATGTGGGTGCTTGTAGCAATATTTCCTTTTACATTTTTAATAGTAAAATGTATTTTAGTTGAATTTTCTATGAATTTAATGTAGTCATTATAAATTTATTTTAGTTAAATTTTCTATGAATTTAATGTAGTTATTATTTCTACTTTACCAACAATAAAATTTATTTTAGATGAATTTTCTATGAATTTAATATAGTCATTATTTCTACTTTACCCTAATGGTATCATAGTTTTATTAAGTAGTGGATTTCTTCAATCAGCTACTTATTATTAGGTGGAAATCACTATTGTTATTCATTTTTTAGGTAATCAAATGTTTTTTACTCCGGTTCCACAAACTCATTATTTAATTTCAATGCCTTATCGATTAAAAAAAATTAAAGATCAATTTTTTTTTAAGTGGAAGATAAATTATTTGCTATAAAACTTTTTTTTTCATGAATCATGTTTATATACTATTAAGTTAAGATAAATCCTGGCATGAATAATAAACTTAAATTCTATAATTTCTTCTTGTTAAAGTTATACCATCTGTCTTTTTACACCCATTTGTCTTTTTACAGTTCCTTAGACTCTAGGTATAAAATTGGAAAATCCCGAAATCAAAGATTTTCATCTTACATGGATCTGTGGGCCCATAAGCAAGTGATTAGCTGCAAAGAATCATTGATCCTTGTTCCACTGTTCTAGTTGACCGCTTTAAGTCTTGTACCAACCTTTGTTTTTTTCCAGTTGCTATTGGTGGGTGGAAAGAAATTTTAGCGAATCTTAACAAAACCATAAATTGATAGAGTTTGATTTCTTTCAATCACTTGAAGACGGTTTATCAGATTAAGGAAACCTTTCCTATTTTCTTTTTTCAGAAAGAAAAAAACGCTGAATATATTGAAAATATATACAGTACATGATCAAAATAATCTCAACTGTGTGATAAACACAGTGATAAGTCCACCATCATTGCCCAGTAGAAGATTGCTCATGATTTGAGCAAAACAAATGAGTAGGCAACCACATTGACAGGTCATGATCCGACCCGAATACTAATGCATACAGGAATGGAAGTCAGGAGATAATAAACATAAGATCAAAAACAATTCCAGGGTCCTATTTTCACTTGCTAATCCAAAATCTAACTAGTGGTCTACTTAACCATTACGGAAACTAATGGGAAATGGAGTTATGGTAAACTAGTGGCCCAGATAATGAATAGGAAATTAAATTAATGGGAAATGGAATTATGGTAACAACAGCCCGGAGATTTCATTCTGGAGGCTGAATTTTTTCGGTTGATTAACAGAAAAATTGTGGCATATTGGAGCGTGGACGAGGTTTGGTATGCCGGGTTGGTGAAACACTATTATCCGATAATTAAACTACATCATCATGTTGTTTATGATGACGGCGAACAAGAATGGGTTTCACAGGAGCGAGATAAGTTCAAGACTAAAATTCTTGTTTGTGGTGAATTTTCAAAGGATACCCAATAGCGTTAATGATTTAGACAATTGAAGTAAAGATCATAACATGCAAGGTTGCAGCACAATAGCGGGATAAGTTCAAGATTAAAATTCTTTTTGTGGTGAATTTTCAAAGGATACCCAATAGCGTTAATGATTTAGACAATTGAAGTAAAGATAATAACATGCAAGGTTGCAGCAGGTTGGTACTGATTGTTTACAAAAGAGTAGTATTGTATTGAAGTTTACAGAACTTTTGTAAACAATCGGTGGCAACGTGCTGCAAACATTTAATATCACCTTGACTAGTATGATCTATACAACTGTTCTCTAAATCATAAAACTCTTTCTGCCGAATATTGGGTATCGTTAAAACTTCACCGAACATTTTAATCTTGAATTCATCCCACTCCAGCTAAAATTGCTCTTCGCCATCTTCAATGGTGTAGTTTATCTGTCGGATCATAGCGTTTAACCAACCACTTTACCGAACTTCATCTAATAATGATGCAGAAGACAAAGTTTACATGGTTCATGGTTCACTTCCTACGGGATATATGTTAACAATTGGTCAGGTTTTTATTATGTTACCTCAATTTCGTCTGTATTTTTCGCAATCTCATTTTTATTTACCATGATTTCACTCTGCTTTAAAGACAACTAATGACTAAGTCCTTGTACTTAATAGCTGACATAATATGAAAATATCATGGGTAAAAATATGGTTATAAAAATTTAAGTCCACACAATGTTAAATTCACTTTATCACAAGTATAAATTTTCAAAAAATGTAACCATTCAGAGTAGATATTTGGTGGAGACAAATGATTCTTAGTTAAACTAGCCTAGATCCATCTTAACTCTGAATCTATTAAGCATCCAAAGGTATTAAATCTCTCATTGTGCAAACTTCTTTTTTTAGTGCAAAACTTGAGGAAGGCTTGATCCCTCTTGACACTTGATAGATCTGAAGTTAAGATGGATCTAGACTAGTTTAATATATATATATATATATAAGATCAGTAGTTTACACAGTTTACTTGAACATTTGTTAATAGACTATAAAACATTTGAAAAACCAATTGCACAACAATTTTTTCGCTCTATTTAATCACAAATATGATACATATATATAGTTGGGTTGAGATTCAACTAATTCGAAACATGAATATGGGGGTTGAGATATTCTCTTAACATAATGTCAAACCAACTCTAAGCTTATCATGTAAGCATTATCTCCAAGTCCCTCCCTTAACGCTTATATGTCAAAATTTAAAATAACACAAATTACAATATAGAGAATACCTATGAAAACAAAAAAACTAATTTATATCTGGTTGGTCTTCATTAGTAGTCATATCCACTCCGGAATCTCACAAACACGGTTCTTTCTTCATCACTTGATCTTCGAGCTATCACTTGACCTACATTTAAAACATAAACATTTCTAGCCATATTTTATTAACTTGCATGATCAACAATATTGAAAACAATATTCTGCCAAATTACATAGCTTGTTATAACTATCATAAAAATTAGTCAAGTAATGAACCATCCTATCGACAATCTCCCATCTCTCAAACGACATAGCTCGATGTGTTTGGCAGTTATCTGAGATAGTTGCCTCGGTACTAAATGTGTTCATGATTTGATCATACAACTTAACCTTTATTTTACACATAGCAACATATAAGGATAACCTATAGTTGACAATCCTCACTTTACAAGGTCCATCAACTTTTTAATAGAAGGTAACCATAACCAAATTAACTATATATTCTCGTAGCACTATATACAGCGAGACCCACTGATTCAAATTATATTACCTTGTTCTATTGTTGGTTCTTCATCATGTAAAATTTTACAAACTCAAATATAACACTAATGCATACTTTAAAATACATTACTCAATAAATTTCACACACATATATGTTAATGATCTCCTATGGTGTATAATCTAGATCTCGCATACCTGAAAATAGTTAAGTGTCCAACATGGAATGATTAAGATTGAGCAGAGCCTCTAGTGAATTAAATGTCCTCATTTCCAACATGAAGATATTGTAGCTTCATTGTTAGTTGCAAGAATCTCTGAGGTCCTCCTCCATTTCAAATGTATGCCTCCAGCCAGGATGACAACATCAAACATAAAAAGGACTTGAGTTGAACTGTAGATGAAAACTTCCACCTGCTTCAGAGCCAAACTTCTTCATTAATGTGTTATAAAATTCACCAAAGTAACATTGTTTTGGACGAAAAATCCCCTCACTATGTGTAGCCATGGTTTCAATGCATATTTTTACAAAATTAAATGGACAAACCCAAACATGTAGGAAAATTGTAATGAAAATAGCATGGTCTTTCTTCCCCTATGAATACACTTCTCAGCACCCACAGAGGCTTGATGTTCTTCAAGAAATCACTGCAACAACTGGACACCATGCTAGACCATTACCTCAACGATCCATTTACATTAAACATCATACCGATCACAAATGAATTTCTAACTCGAAAGAATATAATGTGTTAAATGGTCCACCAAGGAAGAGAAGTCAATATGAGTATGGAAATATTTCAAATGTACAAGCTATCAAAGAATCATGACGATGGTCATTGCTTTCTGTGAAGAATCTAAGAGAACCAAATATGAAACCCTCTCCATCGTATCGCTTCGCCAAAAGTACTCTAGTTTTCACCCCAACCTTGTTAATCTCAATACAAAATAGAAATCATGTAACATTAGAATACTTCAGTGGAAATTAACAAGTTTTGCAACATTACTTGGACCATTACAACGTCATTTTGAAGTTTTCTTCATTGGCTTTTCTGTGTGACTCCAACCACTGGCTCTCCTTAGTGTATTGATCCTTCGAATATCACACACAAATTATACACAGAATTAATATTCTTACAACTATTCTACATTACCCATGATCTTGGGCCTTCCTATGAGGGATTCAACCCACAAGGGCTCTGATACCAATTTGAAAAACTAATTTCACACCAAAATTATTTATTCATTCTATTTAATCGCAAATATTATATATATATATATATATATATATATATATATATATATATATATATATAGTTGGCAAGAGATTAAAGTAATTCCAAATATGAATATGGGGGTTGCGATATTCTCTTAGTAGAATCACAAACCAAATCTAAACTTATCATGTAAACATTATCTCCAATTAAAACCCATTAAGCTTTTATGTTATGTTGTAAAACCCAATAAGAATATATATCTCTATCTTTGCATGAGTGAGGACATTAGCTATCCTTGGTTTTAATTTTATTTTTGATGTCATTCACCATATCTCCTAAATAAAGTCAACAACAATAATATCTAAACTAAGTTGTTATCAACGTCGGAGAGACATATTGAGTGAATTTTCATGAGGAGGTTAAAACCAAAGGTTGATATAGTCTAAATTGAGCACCTCCAATCAATATTAATGCCAACAAAAAAAATATAAACAAAATGTAGGATTGCATGCATCATTTCTAATGTTTTTCATGCTTGCATTTCTCTTCACACTCAAGAGTAAAATTTCAAAAATATCAAATAAAATGAGTAGCATACTGAACAACGTGGAAAAAATTAACCTTTGAAGACTATGTAACAAAGTGAGTAGGGTTATTTTCCCAAGTTTACCATAGAGCTATAAATTATTGTGTATTGTGCCTTTATTGAGTGGTTTTCTTTACCAAATTGCATATAAAAATTGCTCATGGTTGTGATGTTTGTAGGGAAATTAGTATTTTCTTTTCTACAGCTAAAAGTTTTCGTTGCAATGAATGTGTCACATTAGCCAAAAACACCTTTAAATAAGCTACCATGGGTTTTGAAAACCTAGAACCCAAAAATATGCATCCATAAATTTACTTTCTACATACCCTTTAAAGAAGATCGTGTAGTATGACTTTTGAAGTTTGAAACAACCTTTGAAGAAGAAACTAAATATTTGTATAGAGAAGGCCTACTATGCACCTTGAAGCATCTATTGAAGACATTTTGGATCACTTGTAAAGTAAGTCTTTTGTAAAATTTTGTTTTGGACTAAATTGGATAGTGGGGGGATTGGAGTCCTAGTTGTTGTCCAGATTAGAGCTTGGAAGCTCTTGAGAGGATTGGGGTCCTCATTTTGACTCTACTCTAGACCCATTTATACTTAAATATTTCCTGTGTCGGAATATCCTAACATTCCCCCTTAAGACCAACTTGGGATAGGATTGAAGGATTTACAAAGGTGACACAAAACGAGAAGGAAGGAGGCATTAGAGTCTATCCCCCCTTAATAATAACTTTCCTGAACTCCAAACATAGATTGAATTTTTGTAAGCTTCGCTTATGTGAGAGATTTTGTAAAGATATTAGCAACTTGATCATTGGTTGAACAATACCGCACTTCAAGAACATTATCATGAATGAGCTTTCTGATGAAGTGTATGTGTAGCTCAATGTGTTTCATGCGTTGATGCTAAACTGGATATTTGCATAGTTGATTGACACTTTGATTATCACACCAAAGTGTGTTGGATGTTGCTGATGAAGACCAAATTTGGACAGGATCTGACGAAGCCACAGGGATTCCTTGTTGGCTTCAACAACACCATGATACTCTACTTTTGTTGAAGAAAGAGATATGGCATTTTTTTTCTTACAATACCATGTAATAGGTCCTGAACCAAGAGTGAATACATAACCTGCAGTAGACTTTCGATCACCAAGGTCACTAACCCAATCAAAATTAGTGAAACCAAACAACAATGGAGATGCTCCTGCACTGTAATGAATCCTGAATTGAAGTGTCGTCACGGTCATCATAAAGTGTACCTTTAGTGTCGCTCTTGTCGTAACCAATTATAAATCTGTCGCACGAAGCGAAATTATTTGTTTATATGTCATGGATGATCTATGTTTTTTAGTCATAAAAGTATTCTAAGTGTGTGATCATAGTCGAAGTTTCATAAATTGTTCACATCGATTTCACTAATCCCACACTTGTCCATTTTCAGAATAACTTTCCGACCAAGCAACCTTGCTTCACCTAACCTTTCCTGAGCTGCATGTTGCATAGTCTCAATCCTCTATTTGTGACCTTACTGCTTGGCATTGCGTAGTTCCTACCTCCCAGGACTGATGCATTGCTCAGTTTCTGTGACCAAGCCTCAACCTTGACCTCTGGAATTATGCAGTCATGTTCCTCGACCCGGATTGAACTGTGCACTTCGAAACATAAAGCCTCAAGATTAATCCTTGAGGCCTTGAACTGTGTAGTTGCACAATATCCTAACCTTCCTTGTCCCCCAGAACTGCGTAGTGAGCTCTCCCAGTGCCCATCCCTTCAGCCTGTTCGAATGGCTCCGAAAATTATGCAATATTGTTCATCAACCCTTTCTGAACTGCGTACTGCACAGTATCAAGGATTAAGGCTTCCCATTTCCTACCTGAAATTCACATTCATTGAGCCCCTCTTCCTAGTCTGTCACTTGTTACGGGATCAATTTGTGGATCAAAATGCATCATCTTAGGCTAGGGGTTTTCGGATTGATGGCATCTCGCCATGAGTGAATTGTTGGAACAAGTACCCTATCATGTCATGACAAGATGATGAAGAAGGAGAAGAAAGAGGGAAGCATGCTCAAAGACACTCTTGCAGCTGAACTTACAAGCTGAAAGTGAAGGGATACTAGTTTGCGACCATTATCCAAGACTTAAGATCATTGAAGACTCCTTATCACCAAGGCATATGAAGGTGAAAAGGAAATATTCTTCACGAAGACATTTAACTCTCAGCAACAACACTAGCTTGACAATTCCACATCATCAATCAGTCCATGTCAGCAGTGTCATGTCATGTTATGTCACGAGTGGTCATATGCCACATCACTAGTATGGATCATTTATATTGTATTCAAAATGTATTGTAAAGTGGAAGTCCAAAGGATACACATGGAATGTAAAGATTCATGTAAGTTTAAAAGTGATGGGAAGTCAAACAGTCATGAGCGTAGTCAAAGGGTCACCCTTGGTTATATATACTCCCTCATTGTATGAGCAAAGGAATTATCACTTTGGCTTCTCTCGCAAGACATTAGGGAGATAAGATAGTTCTTTTGAGGAGCAAGGAGGGGCTCCAATGCTCCACCACTGGAGCTAGTGGTGTTCATTGTATACACGTGTCTTGGAACTTTCACTTAATATAAGAAGCCCTATGGTCCATCATGTTCTTCCTGCATCGATTATGGATATTTGTAAGACTATTTTGTGAATGTCTGTAATTTATGTTTGCTTTCATATGTGTTAAAGTAGTTGAACTATTTTTGTTATTTTGGTACTTATCATATTGAGAATGTGTTGTAATTACTATTATTATTTTCACATCCTTGTGGAAGATTCCATTGGATATCAGACATATCTTCCTTGCCATATTGGTTTCAATGACCATTGCATATTTGTGGACTATTTTGCTTGATGTTATACGAACCCTTCTTGTTGATGCGTGTCTCTACTAGGGTGGTACTTCTACCTCTCTCTTAAAGGCTCACTTTTTCTTCCCTCCGCGGTGAAAGAAATTTGACACACATGTGATCAAACACTCACCAGGCACACTCACCAAGGTTTTGTTGTCAAAGGTAAAGAACATAAGTTATGAAAATTGGTGAAATATTTGTATGGAATGAAACAGACATCATGTGCATGGTATGGAAAAGTATTGAACACCTTCTCAAATGGAATTATAAGCTATTGATTTGGATGTTGCAACTCTTTTTTTCAAGAATATTGGAAAGTCATTTGTATATCTGGCTGTCTATGTTGATGATTTTATGATTATAGGGAACAATGATGATTATATAGTGTATGTTAAAAGAGAGTTACAAAAAAATTTTGACATGACAAATTTGGGTTTATTACATTATTATTTAGGAATTGAATTTGATCGAAAACCCAAATACGTTTTTATTTCTCAGAGGAAATATAAGTTGGACAGTAATTGAATAGATTTGTAATGCATGATTGCAACCCTGTTTCTACTCCAATGGATCAAAATTTGAAGTTTACATCCACATAAGGAAGTGCATTAGAAGATCCAATAAATTGCATGAAACTTGTTGGAATTTTGAATTTTCTGACTACTACTCGTCCTGACATAGATTTTGTTGTACGGATATTTTCCAAGTTCATTCATCAGCCCTGTGAAGGTCATTAGACTGCAGCAAAATGCGTGCTCAAGTATTTAAAAGGAACTCAAACATATGGCATCAAATATTCCAAAGTTTCATATTTCCATCTCATTGGCTATTTAGATTCTTACTTTGACGGAGATCAGGAGAATGGGATTTCTACTTCTGGTTATTTGATGAATATTGGATCAGCAACTATCACTCGGAGTTCACACAAGAAATATGTTCCTATTGATTCTACCACTGAAGCCGAATATGTTGAAGTAGCTAAAGCTACAATGGAAATCATTTGTCTTTGCAAAATACTTGGAGATTTGTAGGAGAAATAAAAGTCTTCAACTCCTTTATTTGTTGACAATTCTTCTGCAATTCAATTGGCTAAGAATCCAAAGTTTCATGATCAAAGAAAGCATATTAACACCAAATATCACTTCATTATGTAGAGGTGAAAGTTATTCATCTGACACATTTTCCAACATCAGAGCAAATTGAAGATATCTTCACCAAAGCATTGGGGCGTGAAAAGTTTGAAAATTTTAGAATGTTACTTGGCATGTCAGATGTCACTTCAGATTAAGGGGAAATGTTAACTAATCCTTCGAGATTATTATAATTGTACATTATTAGTGAATTTTTTTTTTATTTTTCAGTTAATAGTTGTCCAGAAATAACTGTCTGGTATCGATATTTGGGATGTATAAATACTTTCATTTCTCATCAATAATACAAGTTTTCCATCGTGGGGTTTATTATACCATGTGTACAAAATAGAGTTATTTTAAATAAGGTACAATTGATTAGATCATATGCAAAATAAAATCAAGGAAGAATAATATCCTAATATCCAATTAATAAAAGTGTTAGCAATTCGGAATCTCCTAATATGTCAAGCGATGGAGACTACGCACAAAGATCTATCAAAGGGTGGAAAGTTTAATATCTATAAAAGAAGAAAAAATTGACACTGGGTTTGGTTAGTATGCTAGTGATAGACTATTAGAGTTTGTTGAGATACAAATATTCATACATCCAGAGAAAATTTGCAAAGGTTCTTTAAGAAAAACCCAAACACCTTATAAGTTGGATGATGGAACCCTTAGTCGAAACTTGGATTTAGAGTTGCAAGGAATATGGATATCTAGAAGATATGAAATGCACCAAATGTAAATTTTCATTTTGGTCTATATATGTATGTAATATGTGAGACAATTTATCTAGCATCCAAAAATCTGGAGAGTTTGACAAGATAAAACTTTTAACTTGACGAGATGTGAATTAAAAAATAGAAATAAAAAAGGTATACAAAATGAAAAACATTATCATGTAAATTTCTAGTTAAGTAATTTATATCTAGATATTGTATGCAGGCTAGCATGAGAGAAAGATATTTGGTATTCTTGCATGTGGGAGGTAACAATGAAAGAAACTACCATGAGGATTAGATCTAGATATAAAATAAGTGGTAGTGAGACAAGACATCCAAATCTGGGAATCGAAGATATTAGAGGGAGTGTGATTGTTAGAAGTCTCATATCTATATGTAATGAAATATTCTAAAAAGGTATTTGGATATTTGGAATCCATTATAAAGAAGACAATTCCAAGAACCCATATCTAGATACCATTCCAATAGTCCATGTGCATGTTACCAACCATCCTCACACGCGTGATAAGATCTCGCAAACAATCAATTTGAATAAATGGATTCAAGGGTTTATAGGAGGTGTTATCACCATAAAAGTTTTTTTTTTCTAAACTTCGACAATTTACCTTGTTCCTAGTCATAGTCTTAGATAGGTGTTGAGTCATTTCATGTTTTAAGGGGTAAGTGATAGGGTTAGAGTCTCAAAAGTGTCATTTTCATTTCCACATAAAGTTTGACAACCTCATTCCATGGTTTAAAGGTCCCATATTCTATTTAGAAGTCATAGTTTAACCCTTTGAAAAAAATTTGAAATTAGCCATGAAACCACACTTTCGTAGTGCAGTCAATGGAAAAAAATTGTTTTGCGCTACGAAAGTGCTGCTACTTTCATAGCGCATTTCTCTGAAAATACATTAAGCGCGCTACGAAAGCGCGGATTCATAGTGGGTCATGTCAAATCAGCAAATCATTCAAATTCCATTAGTTTTTCATCTTTAGGTGTCAATTAGAGGTCATTTCCAAGACAAACAGCCATTCAAAATCATCATTACATTCGTAGAGGTTTCATTTATGAAATCTAAGTTCAAATTTGAAAGGGCTGGTTGGTTTCTTATTCCATTTTGTATGCAAAACACTCCAACATACCGTTTTCAAGAGTAAAGCTTGTGGTAATCTCACACCAAAGATTTTATTATCCATTATCAAGTGAGGTTGACAAGCAAGGTTGATTACTCTAATCAAGCAAGGTTGACTGTTTTGAATTCAACCGAGGATGATAACCAAATTTCATAGGAAACTTTCAAAAATTCAAAGACAAAAATGACTAAGGAGAAGAAAAATCACAGGTCAGGACATTGTTTAAGGACATAGCCTAAAAGCATAGGAACCATAGCTAAAGATAAATCAGTATTGGAGGCTTTCAAGAAGGCAGGGTGTTTGAAATTTTGTGAAAAGTTACAGGGAGGACACAGTCAGGTGACAAAGGATTTTTCTTTACATTTTACTAGCTCAAACACAAAAATTGGACTCTTAAACTTGCCAGTTACTCCTGAGATTATTGCCTTAGTAACAGAGATTCCTAGGGGCCAAGAGAGATGGTTCAAAGGTTTCAGATTTGACATGGAGTCATGCAAAGTGTTTCTAAAGCTAGAGTTTGCAGAAATGGATTTAAACAATGCAATTCCCAAGAGCTGCATCAAAGATTCATACGTTAATTTTCTATACAACATCCATAGGTATTTTACCTATGAGGGAAGGTATCATAAAGTATATTCATATAATTTTAAACTTCTGTTGCACTTTACTGGCATGATATCTTTAGATTTTCCATTTTTTCTGTATAGAAGTATAGCTAAGATGGAAAACAAGGTTCAAATGAAGTCTGAAGGGTGTGAAACCTCTTTATTCCACCATGGTTTAATCAAGTTTATGGTCTTACATGAACTTCGAACGATCAACAGAGAATGGTCATCATTTTTGTTTTTATGTGGTTTGGGAGTGGAAGCACAAACTACAGGCAGTAACCCTAAAGGAAAAGAAACTCCACCTATAGAATCCAGCAAGCCTGTAGTGATAAGGTCAAAAAGGTTTGTTAAGCTAAAACCCAGGAAACAGGTGAAAGAGCCAGTAAGAAAAGCATCAGTGGTTATTGTTGAAACTCCTCAACCTGAAAAACAAAGGATAGCTGAAGTTAAAGAGATTGCACAGGAACAGTCAGCTAATAAACAGGTTCAACAGAGATTGACTAGGAGTCAAATTGCAAAAGAAAAGGGTAAAGCAGTGATTTCAGGAGCAAGTGATACTCCAGGCTTAAAGGGATACTTGGATGATATGTTACAAGCCATTGATATAGATGAGTCCCCTTTGGTTCAAGCTGATTTCATAAAAATTGATGAAGGAAAGCAGAAAAAGATGAAGTCATCCAAGAAACTAGTATTCAATGATGAACTTGTAGAATTTGTATTCAAGGCAAGGAAGCCTGTAACTAGACAGTCCAAAAAGATGCAAGAGTATGTTGAGCTGGAGAAAACAGAGGAAGCTTCCACTGTTCATGAAGAAATTATAAACCTTTCATCACCTGTACCAGAAAAGTTAAAAAACAGAGTATTCCCCACTCAAATAGAAAAAATCAGTTATGCAGAGATGAAGGAAAGGTTGAAATCAACCAATCTTGAAATTTTTAGGCTAAGGAAGAGAGAAAGAAAGCATGTTGTTGAAAAGACAAATTTCAAGAGGATGAAAGCCCACTGGGAAGTTGAAAGGGTTGCTAAACCTGAAATCATTAGCAGTGAAACACAATATTTCACTTGGACTGTACCAACAATAAAGGAAGCCAGATTTGTGAGAGTAATGAATACTCAGTTGAGAGCCACCAACAGAAAGCTAAGGAGACAGGTTGAAGACCAAGAAATTCAGTTGACAAGATCTCAAGAGAAACTACAGCAATAGTGAAACAAGGTAATGAAACAGGGCAGTAAATGATAAATCTTAAATCAGTTTATCATTAAGAAGAAGACCATTTTGAGGAAAAGCACCTTTAAAGTTAAGTTGTTTTTCTTTTTGATGTTAATACCAATCCTGGAGAAGCTTTGAATATCTTCAAACTTTAAATTTTTGAAGACTGTGTTAAAAAGGAGAGTCTGCACAGCAATTTAGTAGCGCACTATGAAACTGCTAAAGATGATTTTTTGGCACCTTATATATAGATTTTGGAGATAAGGATTGATGGGTTTCAAGTTTTAATGTTGCTGGTGGAAAGATGAAGATCACAGGTGAAGACTAAAATTGCAAAACAGTAGAAAGAATGGTTAAAGGAAATGATTTACAGTAATGTAAAATCTGCGCTACGAAAACAGGCTACTTTTGTAGCGCAATCATATTTCATGCCTTTTTCACTTTTTCAAAGATTTTCTCTGCACAGGTGGAGGATTAAAGTTTTCAAGGGAATATTAGCACATATGACACATATGAAATAGTCACCAATGTTAAAAAAGTTGCTCGAAGATAAACATGGAGGTTAAGGGCTAAAAAGCAGGAACTCTGTCTCCTGGTTTTTAGGACAGTTAGTTCATGAATTAGCAAGTTTATAAAAAGGCTGGAGGCATCATCAAAGTTTGAAAACATGGATTTTTAGCTGTCAAAAAATCATTAAAGGTTTAGATAAGGTTGTTTCAAACATATTTAGGAGTTTCACTCCTATTTGTATTAGGACTCTTAAAAGACAGTTTAGCTATCAGTTTGTAATTAATAGTTTGTTTTATGAATAGAATAGGTGTAAAGAATGGAAATTCGAATTCTCCTAATGATGGATCATGGAATCTAAGATGGTAAATACTCTATATGAAGCATGAGGTCAAATTCTAGAAGGGTTGGAATTTTTCATTAGCAAGGAAACTATGTTACTTTATGTCACTGTGTTCTTCTCAACTTAATATAGAGATTTGTTTGACTACTCAAGATTCACAAGGAGTTTAAGTGTATCATTTTTCTATGGCTTTTTCAATTACCTACTTGCAGTAGTATTTGTATGTGTTACTTAGAATTCATTTGAGAATGCTCTAACTTCCTTCACATGCAAATAAACTGTGTTTTATCACTGTGTTACTATTTTTCTCATAAACCTAGACTCCAAGTGCCTTGACTTCCATGTTTGACAGATTATGATGTTTCGTTGAAGACTATCTTGACTCCATGGCCCAATGAGTGTTTTCTAATCTTTTATTCAACCAATTATACATTTTTATCCTTTTTATTCCTAGATTTAGCCATCTATTCATTAATCAAAAATCTTAAACCTATTGAGAGAGCCCTCTCAGGTTGAGGAGGCTAAGCCTCAACCAAAATATTGGTTTGAAAGAGTTGCTCAGAGTTTACTTGATGAGAAGCCTATCAGGGTCATATTTTGTGATAACAGGAGGGTTAATAGTTAAAAAATTAAAGGGGTAGATCATTAGCAAGGTAAAGGAGTCCCACATTAAGTGGAGATGTATTATATAAGCACTCTATCTCACTCTAGCCAGTCAAATGTCTAATGGTAATGTAACATCTCTTTTTCTAATTCCCATTGAATTGTAATTGTAATTAAATATGTTATCGATCCATGTATGGACATAGAAATGAAAATGGGAAAAAGACCCTAAATAATTGTAAATATAATCTGTCTACTGGTGATAATACAATTGGTAAAAATCATGTTGGCAAGCCCTTGTGTATCAAAGTGATCAGAAGTTCAATCCCCCTGGACATGTCTCACAAGCTGAGGAAAAAAAAAATGTAAATATAATTTAAATACTAGTTGATGAAGCGAGGAAACCTGAGATGATACAGACCATGTGAATTCATGATGTGGAGGGAATCTAGCGAGAGGGAATTTGGGAGTTTATATTTGCCAATGGATTACTGGCTAAGGAAAATGTTCATAAGGTTCAAGATTGTCAATATTTCCCAAGAAAATATTTGGTAGGAAGGTGTGGTAATTATAACTATTGGAGATTATGAGGAGCGAGAAAAGGTATTAGGACTGCTTAGGAGATGTGGACAACATAACACTATAATATTTCATTATAAATTCTGATTTTACCAAGCATGGGTAGACCTGACATGTAATTCCACCAAGGAAATAAAACCAAGGAAACATACCATGAAAGACAAGAAACAATAGATAAAACATGCATGTGGGTGCAGAATAAAAAGAGGGAGAGATAAAAGCAAACTACAGTGCAAGGGGGTAGAGAAAGAAGAATTTTCTCTCATGGAGGGCACTCATGTTAGACTCCCACAAAGAGAAATATAGGTTGTTCTTTGGGAGGGAATGAAGCATTTAATTAATGGGGGAGAAGAGGCATTGGTGTGTGATCAACATAGAAAGGAGGACTAATGAACTTGAATGTATGGAGGATACTTTCTTTCACCAGTATTATTATGTGAGAACATCCTGTATAAATTTTTGTTATGGCTCAAGGGTGGCTAGATACAAGAAATAAAGTAGCGTATATGAGCCTATGGTGGGGTTGAATATGGTTCACCATTCATCTGTTATAGCCTGAATTAGATTGAAGCAGATAATTTCTCTTGTGGACCTAAATATGTAACGTAAACTAAAATTAATAAAATGGAAATCATGTTGATAGAATGTGTATGTGGGGGAATTGCAATAATTTTAAATGAGAATATTATGTGTTGCATGTTCATATATGGAAAGGCTAGCCTTTGTTTTAAGGGAAATATATAGATATGCATTTATTTTATGTTTATGAATGTCTCCACACTAAATCACTACGTGTACTATAACTATGAAGTAAGACCGGTAAGGTGGTGGGATCCAAAGGCTCCATAAGCTATTGTAGGATGAAAGGCATGTGGCCTCTTGTTGCATAAGTGAGGGAGAGGAGTAAGTGGGGAGTATGCTTGGTTAAAGGTGAAGAGTTTGTTCAAGACACTGGAAGTGGAAAATTTGGGGTTTGAACCCTACCCTTCAAGCCATGAAGAGAATTTTAGAGAATGATCCCCTTAACGTTTAATAGTGTTGTAAATTCAGGGAAGGTATTCCCTATCATTATGGCAGAGTGTTGGAAACTAGGAGTTTGAATGGCCTTATCCCCTAGCCATCAGCCAATACAATGATAATGACCCAACACAAACTAAAAATGGGTCATGGGACTATTGACATATCAAGCCCTAGAAGTTATAATATTACACAATGTGGGAAATGCCCAATAAGGCATGGCCCTAGGTGACAACCGATAGTTGATGGCAAAATGTTATGTTAACCAGGTGCATCAAGTGATGACACTGGGACACTGGGACCTTAAATAATGGACAAAATTGATTATGAGGCACTCGATATAAAATGAGGTAATATGTCCCGATGATGTCTTAATTGATGACCTAATGATGCTACATGTATGACCTTTATCACCTAGATTTTTCATTTTTTCGTGTGCAAGTTGTACAAATATAAGTGCACGTGGAACACATTACCAAGTGCCACATGTTAGAGGACAAATTAATATTGGCCACATTTCAAGTGATAATTAGTTGTTAGATATGTAAGGTGGGATGATGAGTTGGCCCTGGCCTATTGGCTTATCATTGAATTGCAGAGTATTTTAGTTAGAGGTTTATCGATTTCCCAATGTTGGCATATTGGGCATATAGAACCCATCATAATATCGGTTGTATTGGTCTATAATCATATCAACCATATTGATATATTAAGCCCTTAAGATATTGGAAATTTAGGTCATATTTCTATATAAATGTGGTAGCATATCACCATATTGGAACCAAATGTCTCTAGTATATTAACATAGTGAAGCACCAGAAGGTTTGGAAAGTGTAAGGGTATAAAAATAGGAATATGGTGGGATATTGGTATGGAAGTTGGGAAGTATACATGGACTGGTGTGGGAGTGTCGTGTGGATAAAGGGAGGCCACGTGATAGCTACATGAACTGTATGGATGATGATGTGGTTGTTAAAGCACAAAACTTCAACTGGGAATAACTTTATGCCTGTAGCTCAGAATGAGATGAAATTTATATCATTGGAAAGCTCTTGACAAGAAAAATACGATGGTGGTATTGAAATTGTGATTTTAGGTTATGGAAGAAAGAGTGTTTTGGATAACCCCATATTCGTAATGTATCTTGAATATTAGGTCTAATTACACCCCACGGGCCTATTATGGCATTAGGGGGTTGGGTGTGTTACAGAGTTGTATCAGAGTTGTGGTCAAAAACCATGCCTTGAGGACTAGAGATACACTGCAAAGAAAAATTTTGAAGCTCCATTCCAAAGAGGAATCATAGTTAAGGTTTATTATTTAAGCTAGATGGGCCCTAAATATTGAAAATTATCAAAAATGAAATTGGAACTTTGATGCAAAGTGGAATTAGAGTTTTGTTTTAAACACTCAGCCTAGAGGTCGAGAGATGTACCATAAGAATAAAATTAGAGCTCTACTATAGAATGGTCTTTGTTGTAGGATGGTCTATACTAAAAAGTAGTGTCAGAGTGGCTTATAGAGGTACTATTCTACTACAAAATGGTATCTACTACTACTCCACTATAGTGTGTTCAAATCAAAGGTTCAACACTAGACTCAACTCGGGCTAAGAAGTCAGGCTACGAAAGTAGTGTTTCTATAGTAAAAAACAGAGTTTATAGAGCAAGGGATACAATAGTAAGGTTGTACAACATGGAACTAGGATCATTGGGTATAACAAAATAGATGTATAGAACCAATCCTATGATATGTACAAAATGGATTTTAGATAAGAGTAATAAATATTTTTTAAGAGGTTGAGGAAGAATTTTTGAATACGTAACAAAAGAATTCGTTGGAATACTGATTTCCAAGGTTGTTAAAGAGGACACAATCAAGACGTTGACTATACATCCCTTGAATAACTCAATAAATGATAAATCTGGAAGCACATGGCCAAGTGAAGTAGCCATAATTATGAGGGGGAATCTCTCAACATATTTCCTGACATTTTTATGTTTTCTTAAATTATGAAAAGGTTTTCATATGTTGATAAATAAGAGCATAGGCATGGTGAGAGGGAAAGGGATTCAATAGCTAGAATTCATATGCACTAATAGGCATTATTAAGATAATAGTATATATGTCTAAATATATTTTGAATGCATAAGATAATTAATGAGCATGCATATAGCATGAAAAAATACTCAAAGTAGTCCATTGTAATATTATTATTATTATGGCTAACCATGTGATAATGATGAACATGAAACTGTAGGAGCAGGTTGACTATATGGCTAGAGAAACCAATGAGGATTTTGTGCAGTGTCTTGTGGGTACAAGGATAGGGGTAGCAAAGTATTAATCAAGAGATTAGTGAAGAGGAGTTTAAGAATCCTCCCTAAGACACTAGTTGATTAGGTAGCATCCAATAACGACTAACAACCAAGCAAGTATGTTTTGGTATGCCAAAAATATTGAAAGGAAATTAGATAAGAATTTCCTTAAAAAATATTTAATAGCAACAATGTTATGATGGCATGTGTGTCAAGTATATCAAGAGTTGGCATTAGCTATGCCCGTGGTGGTATTAATAGTCACCTAATAATTCCATAATACTTGGAATAAATGACTTTTTGTTAGTTTTTGTCATATGAAATAGGATAACATGTTTTACTTATGAGATATGTCATTGAATGGATGTAATTTCTCATGATATAGGTTGTTATTACATTTCAAGAATATATATGAACAATAAGAAAGACGGGGGTAGTGCAAAAGCATTATAAGTGCATGGATTGATGTGTGAGACATTGTTTGAATGCATGGTTCAATGAATAATGTAAATGTATGTTTATGAATTTGCATTTGTAAAGGATTGGTAATCACTTGAAGTGATTCGAGTGGGTCCTAACATGCAAAAATGAGATTGTGTTAGGGCTATTATACATTAAAACTAAGAAAGGATGCATGTTGCTATGGTCGCATGTAAATGGATTGCCATAAATCTCTAACTAAGAAAAAATAGCTACAAGAGATTAACATATTAGTTAGAATGATGGGCTTTTGGGGCCCTAGTTTTGAAAATGAAACGGTTTTGAGTCATGGAGAATAGGTGGCAGAGCGCAACCATGGTAGACAGGAAGGTGTCATGGTTGCGGAGAGCCGAAGAACAGGTGGCGCGGTAGTTGCAGAAAACTGGCACAGATGGCAGGGATGAGCAACAAGGACAGACAACGGAACTCCCAGTGATTAGGGAGATGCAGCAAATAGCAAAGCACGAAAAAATGGAAAACTGAAAGTCATGTTGGCAAAGGAAAAAATAGGCAATCAGCCAGCGTAGACGAGAGGTTGGTGCAGTAGAGGGCTGAGGAAGAGAGCCGTAGGAGAGCTCTGTTCGGTTCTGTTCTATTTGTTCTATTATGTAGATGTTATAATCCATCCTTCTGTAATCAACTCTGAGGATTAATGTAATTGTCTGCTAGTGATAATGAAATATACTTCTACCTATGTTTGATGTCCTGAGTTTCATGTTAAGCATTTGGTTACGATGAATGTATTGCCCATTTTTAAATTTTAACTCTGCATCCTGAATATGCTTCATGAGTAGTATCTTGTGCAAGGTAGCTAAATCTGTTTGCAGTTCCTGGTTCTATCTGTTTTTCTCTATAGTTGGAATCAGTCGATATATGATATGTTCCTAACATTAATAAGGTCACGACACACCTCGGGTGAGACTCTCTGCTCTTCGGAGTAGGGTGAAAATGCCAGCGTGGTGCTAGAATACTGCGGAAACCCTGTTGGCCTCTCTCTCCTGAACCTGGGTCTTACTCAGAGACCTTCTTTCTCTCCAACAAATGGTTTCGTTGTCGGGACCCGAAATTTCATCAATGAACTAGATCATGGTATCACAGATCTTCGAGAGAGAAATAAGAAGCTAGTGGGATAACCACTTAAATCAGTTCATAGAACAACAAGCTAAGTTGAGATAGGAGAGGGAGAAAAATGTTAAGAATCTGGTTCTATTCTCTGAATCTGCAAGCGATCTATATGAAATATTTTGGGGAAAGTTTCTAGATGAACTCTATAATTGGTTGCAAAGACTACAAGTCAAGACAATCCTGGGAGGGTTTCGAAAGATCTGTCGCAAGTGGGTGCATGCAGATTTGGTAGTACTACATCAGTTAGATACCTATTTGACCCGAGCTGTAGATTTTTGGGTACAATCTGCCTTGGAAGGATATATAGTGGAATTTGCAGTTGAGTGTTACCAGTCCTTCTCAAAAGCAGGGGACGTATTCAAATCTATATTGTGGGGAGAGTTGTTGAAGGAAATTCCCTTATGGATTAAAGCTTTAATGGTAGATGAGGGATTAATGGAATTTCAAAAATCTGAGATGGAGACTTAAACCTCTAGTACTGGGGGAAGGAGCTGAGGGAGAGATGCTACAAATAAGTTGGAAGGGGGAAAATTGATATGGATGTCGAGACCTCGAGTAGGTTGAGAGAGCGAAGAGCACATCGGAGGGCGTAGATCGTTGAGAAGTGGAAGGAAAGGGTAATGAAGGAGTTAGAGAAGCAGGAAAGTAGTCGACAGGACAAGGAGAAGGCGCCACAGTTGACAAAGGAGATGGAAGGTCAAATGGAATCCTAAGGAATATGAGGGATCATCAAAGAAGTCAGGTAAGTGTATAGGATCCAAGCCCAAAGAGAAAAGGGAGAAAAGTCCAATGTGGGGGATGTGCGCCCCGAGGAGATGTCTGATGTGGAGTTGCATGATGCGATGGAGCAGCTATTCTGAGAGGAGTCGGTACGCATAACTCAAGATAACTCTATTCCCCAAAGTTCAAGTAGCTCTAGTCCCGGCCTTCCCCTAGTACTGTAGCAGCCATTAGGTGAAATATTTGTTAAGTTACGAGAGTTTAGTAAGCTGAATAGTGTTTAGTCTACAGCAACTATATCTACTAGAAATAGTGCTGGTAATATAATTTCACAGCCAGGGAATAGAGGTTTCATTCTAGTACCATCCATACAAAGAAGTATTACATGATCATTTACCTGATACCCAGAGTTATCTGGGAGGGGCAATGACGATGTGGAGCAGCACTGGTATCTCTGCGAAGCCATATGGAGGGCTCGGCAAACACCAGAGGAAGTTAAGTTGATCGAATTTCAGACTACTCTAAGGGAGAGAGCTCTTCGATGGTTTATCAAATGGTCTAAAGCTCATCCTACCCCAGCAATAGATGATGTAAAGAAATAATTTGTGAAAGAGTTTAAGTTACCTCAGACAGATCAACAAGGTTTATCAGATATCGGGGAAATTAAATAGTGAGAAGGTGAAACAACATGGGATCTGATGAGAAGGTTCAAGGATGCGGTTGGAAAACTAAGATACCCAATCGATCTGAATCATAAAAAATATTGGTTTATCAAGGCTCTCCTTCCATTGACAAGAACTCCCCTAACGCAACAGAATATTGATACATTACAAGATGCATTGGAGCAAGCTATGAAGACAGAGGCTATGGCGGGGTATCCGCAAGAATTTAAAGGAGGAGCAGAAGTTCAAGATCCTTCCATATTGGGGTTACAGCATCAGATAGCTAGTCTAACGAAAAATTTTAAAGATATTAAGCCAATATGACCTGCAAGACTCAATGTATGGTGTATGCATTATCTGATGGAGGGACATGTGGTCACCGAATGTCCAAGTTTGTGGGGAAAAAATGAGGGGGCTTCACGCAAGGAACTCCACCAGTAGGGGGAGTTGTGCAGATAAACACTCAAGGGCTATACCCATTGAAACAACACTTCCCAGGATTCCCTGCACAACAAAATCAGAACACGACTGAATACTACGAAATATGGAAAAACATTGGTCATCGACCACGCCTATGCCCAATTTTTCAGAAATACTCCAACGTTCCAAACAATATATATTGTGAGTTATGTGCTTCCACAACACACAATATGGAGCAGTGCAGAGCCCTGGATGAACTGGAGGTACAATTGGACAGGCCATCATATAGAGTGAATGAGGCTCCAAGGGGACGGGGAGGAGGAATGATAGGAGGAAGAGCTAGAGGAAGAGGATCGGTAAGATGCTACAATTGTGACCAAGAAGGTCATGTAGCAAGGGATGTCCACTTCCCATAAGACCTTGGTATTCTCAATGCAGATTCAATGCACACGCAACTGAAGATTGTCCATAATTAATTAAGGGATGGGAAGAAAGAGCCAGATAGAGAGGAGAAAATTTGGTGAAATTAGAACCAAGAATAATAGAGGCTCAGGCTATCAAAAATGTAGCCATCATAACTCGAGGAGGAAAGAGAATAGGGGAGGATGCACAGAAAATAGATCCGATAAAATTGATAAAGCCAACATCTCCAAGGTCAACTTACAGGCTAGATAAACAGAAGAAATAATTTAAGGAGGCGATGGAAACCTTTTCGAGACTGGGGGGGACAAAGGTATTGAACTCTCATAGCCAGCGGTAGAAAAAGAGAAGCAGACCCATACAAGCACAATGGTTGAAGAATGGTTTCGATTATTTTTGAAAATTGTAAACAATGCACCAATGCTGGAATAGTTGAAGCAAAACCTATAGATTGTGGTGTAGGAGAATGCGGAACCAAAGGAGTCAAATGATCTAAACTAGAAATACATAAGAAGGATCAAAATAAATAAAAGAAGAACAGGAAAGGAATTTCGCGTAAATACTCAAGCTATGAGATTCCAAATCAAAGACACCATGCTCGATCTAGGATCGGACGTTAACATTTTGCCAAGGAAGACATGGGAAGAATTGGGCCGACTAAAGCTAACATACTCACCAATACAACTTTGCATGGAAAATCAGCACTACATTGTGCCCACAGGCAAACTGGAGGAAGTCGACGTTGATGTTGTGGGGATAAAGACATACACAGACTTTGAGGTCATAGAAATTATGGGGGATAAGGATCTCTACCCAGAATTATGGGAGATAGACTGGGCTTTCGAGAACTATGAAATGATCGATTTGA
Organism: Pinus albicaulis; assembly: GCA_034641835.2. Lineage (NCBI taxonomy): Eukaryota > Viridiplantae > Streptophyta > Pinopsida > Pinales > Pinaceae > Pinus > Pinus albicaulis. The sequence continues at coordinate 456,889,375 of CM076571.1, read as the reverse complement.
AAAAGGAATTGATGATATTTGAAGACGAGGAAGTCAAGGTCACTCAGCCACTTGTCCCATATCAAGGACCCCGATATACAAAAACAGTTGACAATAGAGAGAATGCTCAGCTTCTCAATCATATTTATCAGATGACGGCAGGGAAAAGAGAATATTATATCAACCAAACAGCGGGGGGAGTTGTAACCTGGATAAGTTTTCAAAGCTCAGACTTGGGCTCATAAATAGCCTGGGATGATTGGCAGCAGGGAGGATACGAGACTAATACAAGAAGATGTGCTAACATCCAAAGAATCAACTGGATCAGAACTGAGGTAAGAGAATATCCAACTTTATCAAACATGAATGTTGTAAATACATTTATTGCAAAAATAGAGGATAAAGTACCAGTGGAACATAGAGTCCCACTCATGGATGTGGCTCTATAATCCACGTCAGCAAGGTGGTGGAGAAACCACCGCAAATCTCTGTTGCGATGGGAGGGGGTTGCAGCAGCGCTGAAAGCCAGATTTAAAGAAGATGAAGGACCACAATTCAATGAAAAGTACCAAGGGGATTCTGATCCCTTTAAAAATTTACAACAGTGTGAGGGCCAATGGAAGAAAGCAGGGTACCCGGAACATCTATGGACGCAAAATTTTGTACATTCACTGGATTCGATTCCACAAGCTTGGTACTTAACTGAAGAGAAGAAAAGAGGAACCAGTACCTGGTAAGAAGTTGCGGATAATTTTACACAATTCTTTTCCTTTGAAGGAGGAACAAAATCAGTCACACAGGTGTTACAGGCCATCAAAATAGTACTATTCTTCCTAGAAATTTAGGAAGATGAAGACCAACTGCTCTTGAAACAGAGTATCAAATAGTCAATGGCCTACAAAAAGATAGACACTGAGATGGACAATGAGGATCTAGAAGACCTTAGACACTTATATTTTGAAGAAAATTAAGGATAACAGAATATACAAGAAGAACCTACAACAGAGGGAATCCATCTGCTGCCACTGAAGACCAAGAAGCTAAACATCGGAACACCAGAAAAGCCCAAACTTGCGTCAATTGGTGACTACTGGGATGAAAAAAAAACTAAAGAGATATTTAATCTTCTACAGGAATATGAAGACTTATTCCTGTCTGAATATGAAGACTTATTACCGTACCGTCTGAATCCAAGAGTGAAGGAGAAAGTCAAGGAAAAGATTGATAAAATGCTGAAAGCAGGGTTGATTTTTTCGGTGGAAGAGGCAGAGTGGGTAAGTCCAATATTCATAAAAAGTAAAAAGGAAAAGTCTGAGATTCGAGTATGTGTTGACTACAGGAGCCTCGACAATGCATTCATACATGATCCATTCCCCACTCCGTTCAGTGATGAGGTGCTCGACAACGTTGCAGGGAATGAAACTTATTCATCTACAAATGTATTTTCAGGATACCATCAAGTCAAGATAGCTGAAGAAGATAAGAAGAAAAAAAATTTCACAACCAAATGGGGCTCATTTGCATATCATGTAATGCCCTTCGGGTTGAAAAATGCACCGGCAATATTTTCACAGATTGTGATATCAACATTTCGGGAATACATCCATACATTCCTAGAGGTTTATATGGATGACTAGACAGTTTAAAACCTGTTAAAGAATCATACAACATTGTTAAGGATAATGTTTGACAGATGTAGAAAACTCCATATTTCACTCAATCTTAAGAAGTTCATCTTCGCAGTACCTTTTGGGACGCTACTCGGACATGTTGTTTGTAAGAAATGTGTTTGTGTGGATCCAACAAAAGTAGAAGTTATAATCAACATAGAGGCACTAGAAATCATGAAACAATTGAGATCACTACTAGGCCATACTAGGTACTATAGAATATTCATCTGAAACTATGCAAAGGTAACAACCCCATTGGAGAAGTTGTTGCGGAAATCAGAGCAATTCATTTGGACAAGAGATTGTACTACTGCCCTCATTACACTGAAATAAAAATTGGAAAGTGCACCCATATTAGTTCATCCTAATTGGGAAAAGGAATTCCACGTCCATATTGACGCCTCCGGCATTGCACTAGGAGCAGTTCTGGCTCAACCAGGAGAAGCTTCAATCAATCACCCAGTCTACTTTGTAAGCAGGAAGTTATCGACAGCTGAAAGGAACTACACCACAACATAATGAGAAGATTTAGCAATGGTGTATTACCTTCAAAAATTTCTCCATTACCTATTAGGAGGTATGCTCAAATTCTTCACGGACCATTCAACATTAAAGTACCTCGTTAACAAACCGGTCCTTGAAGGAAGGATTTGTAGATGGCTCCTACTGTTTCAGGAGTTCACCTTTGAAGTGATAGTGAAACCAGGAAGACTGAACGTGGGTCCTGACCATTCATTAAGGCTGGAAAATGGAGAAAATGGAGGGTCCCTGGATGATTAGCTGCTAGATGTTGATCTCTTTAGAGTAGAAGCCATTCGAGACTACTTAGATCATATAGCAATCTATCTGGCAAGAGGATAATGCCCGATTGAATATACAGTGACTCAGAGAAGACATTTGGTAGTCAGGGTAGCAGAGTATCAGTTAATAGCAGGATAGCTATATAAGATGGGGTTAGACCAAATCTTGCGGAGATGTGTCCTGGACCATGAAAGGGAGGATATACTGTGGGAGTGTCATTGTGGAGTTGCGGGAGGACACATCGGTGCAAAATCCACCGCAAGAAAGATATTACAAGCAGGCTTATGGTGGCCCATAGTACACAAGGACAGTAAAGCATTTGTAAATAAATGTGACATCTGCCAGAGAACGGGACGTCCATGACACAGAGATGAGCTACCACTTCACCCTGTGCAAGCATTGTAGCCATTTGAGAAGTGGGCCGTTGATTTTATAGGACCAATAACACTTGTCGCAAGACATTCACAAGCCAAGTACATCATTACCGCAACATATTATCTTACTAGATGGGCAGAAGCAGTACTAGTGAAGGATTGCATAGCGGAAACAACAACCATGTTCATTTTTGAAAATATCTTTAGCAGATTTGGCAGCCCCAGAAGTCTAACCAGTGACCAAGGTACACACTTCATCAATGCGAAAATCAAATCTCTGTTAGAAAATTTCATGATACAACATCATAAGAGTAGTCCATACCATCCTCAGGCAAATGGGACAGTTGAAGCATTTAGTAAGATTCTCGAGAAGGGACTAACAAATATTTTCAATGCTATTCAAGATGACTGGGATGAGCACATATCGGCAACCTTATAGGCGTATAGGACAACTATGAAAAGACTGTACAACCAGACTCCTTTCCAGCTTGTGTACGGGAGAGAAGTAGTGGTACCTGCTAAATTTATCATACCAAGCCTGCTAATCACATAAACACTACACTTAATAGAGGAAGACTCATTGAAGGAGCGACTACATGAGCTACAAGAACTTGAAGAGGACAGGTTTCTAGTGGAGATTCATCATACTGTCCAAAAAGACAGGCAGAATACTTGGCATGACCATCATATCAAACATAAGATGTTTACGGTCGGAGGAAAAGTTTTATTGTATGACAGCAAGTTACAAAAGTTCCCAGGTAAACTCAGAATGCATTGGTTGGGACCATACCATGTGATTGAAATCTAAGATTCAGGAGCAGTTTGGTTAGCACAACTGGATGGCCAAGGATTACTAGGATGGGTGAATGGTGCACACCTGAAGCCTTATCACTAGTAAGTTTCATTATTTACTTTTCAAATAACTCTCACAGCCGAGAGGATTCAGTAGGGTAGAATATAGTAGGTAGAGTCAATAAATCTCTCGCACCCGAGAAGAGAATAGATAGGAATCCCAATAAAGAACCAATTATAATAAGCAGAGGAATCTCACAGTTACGATGCGGAGATCGCATTGCAACCGATTGTGGTCGTGGGGAGGGTAGTGTCCAGAATATCATCCATGTCAGAGAGCCAAACGTTTCAAACATCATTCTGTCATCATGACCCATCATACCCATGTCAGTCCATAGGATTACCCAGATTTGAGAATTAACTGCCATAATTAGTAACATCCATACCATAATAAATTTTCCATATTATGCCATAATCACTACCCATCACATCTGCCCAAATCCCTAAGTTATAGTCAGCCATGTCAGAACACACCTCGTCGCGGTAATTAATCGAACTATTATAGCTGTAGGGGAGGCAGGGGAAAATTAATTAGTTATGGGGTCTTATCAACCTCATTCGTGTTGGTTACATTACTTAACCCGCATGAAAGAAGAAAGCACAAGAATGCCAAAGAATTTCGAGATAGAACAACAAACAGTAGCACCAGCAACGAGCGAAATCTCATCAAAAGAAGCCCAGAGAGAGCATCCAATAGCAGAAATTTACAGAGAGAGAGCAGGGGTAGCACTGCAAGTGTACAGAAGAAGATCAAAGATGACCAAGGTAGCACCAACATTCATCAAGCCTGAGATCGATGAAAGAATCTAGAAAATGGAATTGCTAGTGGGAAAATATGATAATGCGTCCTTGATCGACACAAATTTTACGGATTCCTACCAGTTTCCAGCGATGAAGAGGCAGGTTTACATGGAAAATTATGCTACGGAAGGAGGAGAGGAAGCAGTAAGATTGAACCCAGAGTTCAGAGGTATCCAGTAGTCAACAATATTAAATTTAAGGAACCTCCCAGTGTTTGGAACCATAGGATCAGCGATGTAGTGTACGAAATTCCTGCTAAGAAGAATCCAAAACAGGTCACTATGGTTAGGAAGGGAGATACCAATACATGCAGAAGATATTCACAGGCTAACAGGATTATCAGCAAAAGGAAGGGATGTCTCCACAACGTTACAAACTGTCTCCAAGAGAGCAAAGAATGCAGGAGATTACGACTATTACAAGAAATACGACACTAAAAGAGGAGGGAAGGGGGAAAGATGGATGTCATAAACAACCCAACAGTTGAATTTTCCTGTTACCTGATTGCAGGCAAGACCATGAGGCACTATATGAAGGTCGAATGTACCCTCGACACTATTTCAGTTGCAGAACACTGCCTCAAGGGAACCCAACTGAATTGTTGTACGTTTCTACTAAACGAGCTGTTCGAAGCCTGCGAAGAAAACTACAAAAGAGCCATCGATTTCATTTATGGCTACCTTATCATGGCATTTGAAATGTGGAAATGGACTTTCCCGGGAGTCAAACAGCCTGTGGAACTCACAAGTGGTAAGCCTATGGAAATGAAGTTTACACCTTGGAAGCTCTTAGGAGACCCCAGCACCAAAGAGGTAAACTAAGAGGCGTTCGCATTCTGGTACAGGAAAATGGTGGACATGGTGGCAGGGCAGCAAAGGGTCCCAAGGAGTTTGCTGGATATATATTCTACTCAGATATGGTTCAGGGTCAGTCACAAGCAAACCTACATCCGGCCCACCTGTGTGGATGAAACAACATTTAAAATGAGATCGTTGAAGTTTCAAGTTGATGAGAAAGCATTCCACACCGAAGTCTATTCCTAGGAAAGGGTGGGAATGGAGATCAGAAGCATAGTCTACCACTACTTGTTTGATGGCATGTTTCCAAGGCCACTACCAAGAGAAACACCAGATGAGACACTGAGCAGAGTGTCTCGCTTGCAGCTAAAACCCATACTAGAGGAGCTAGACACGGGAGTAAAAGGCTTCAATTAGGTAATGAAAACTCTCACTAGTGCTTCTCCTATGTTTCCTACTTTTTCAGAGTTTCAGGCCTCAAATTTTGTATCACCTTTCATAGTTGCACCCATGATCACAGCCCTACCATCCACCCTGTGTAATTCACCCCCAACAACCACTATAGTTCCAATCTGGAAGAATAAGGCACCTAAACCACCTCTAGCTACTCATAAGGCCAAGAAAGCAAGAGTCATAGTGTCTAGGCAAGTAGTTGATCTCACTGGAGAGGATCAAACGTAGCCAATGGATACGGGAGCACCAATTCAAGAGAAGCCAGAGATGACCCCCCAAGTAACCTCTTAGCTACCTATGTTCAATCCATTCTTAGTGTTGAATGGTCAAACTTCATCTCCGGCCCACACTCACACCTCATCGCCTCACACTCACCAGTCTTCACCTTACACGTCATTCACTTCCAAATACCGTTCCACCCACACCCCATCCACATCAACAACCATTTCAGACCTAGTCAAGACACGAAGCAAGACAAATGGAGACACCTAGGCAGAAGTTAAGTTGAGTACGGCTATGGTACCCGAGGTTAACCAGCCTCTGGTGGGACAGAGCACTTTTCTGGACCTATTAGTGTGTGGGGGATCATTCACCACAGACACAACGCCCTCGCCCATGGATTTGAACCCTTTTCAGCAAGCAAATTTGATACTGCAACAGGTTCAGCCAACCACAAGCATGAATGACCAAGGGAATCGGCTGCTGCAACAGAACCAACCAATGTCACCATAGGAGCACTTAGCCAGATCAATAGCCAGCGATCAACCACTCAGAGAGAGACCACCAGACCAAGATATGTCTGGGGCTGAGAGTATGTAGACCTGGGGCACAGAACAACCGTACAATTTCATCCAGCGTGCAGCACAACAGGTAGAAGGACTTGTTGTGAAACCAGCTCCAAAAATAGAATAAAAGAGAGATCAATGCCTTAGAAATAAGCCAATTCGAGGGGGAAACCTCCAATACATTACATAAATTAACAATTCTTGGATGATACAAATGACACAACCTCCTCTCTATATATAGGAGTCCATGGGGCCACAATGTAATCCTAGCCGACCTAACAATAATAATGTAAGGGCACAATAATAACAATATGGGGGTTATAGGGGTACAACAATAACAGTAAGGGGGGCTATACTAACATAATAAGAGACTACACTAGTAATATAGGGACCTAACATGCCCTTTTCCTTCAAACAATTGTTGTCCAAAACGCTTGATTATTTCTTGATGCTTCTGTATAAAATTCTCATCTTCCCATGTGGAATATTCTACAGGAAAGTTATTCCGCTTGTTGAGATACTCTGAAATTGATCGTACTTGTTTATTTCTTGTTTATGTGACTGCTTCAAAACTTCTTTCAATGTGATATTGATCTTTCTGTTGTTTCATTTGATTCTACACCAAAGTTAGGTTATCCTTTGAGAGTTGGAGAACTTGTTGTTGATGCTCGATGTGATCTTCCACTACTTTACCATCCATATTTGATTTTATTTGATCCTTCAAACCATCCAACTTAGCCTCCATTTCTGCTTTTAAACCATCCATGTTATCTTCGGTCGCTCTTTGTAAGATCGAAATTTGTTGCACATGGTACCGTAATTTTGATATCTCATACTGCAATTCTTCCTCTTCAGGCATCATAGTATAGCTTTATGAGGGCTTAATGGGTATGGAATTATTTTTAGGTGGCATTTTAGAACCCAACAATGATATCTATCCTTCAATATGCCCTTGGAATCACTTCAAACTGATTTTTCACACAAGACTTATGCAATTCAAAAAAACAAATACACACCTTTTTCTTGCTTTTGAGGAGCTCAATATTGAAACTGAACTATCTATGTGATTTAGGATCTTCAATATCTGAAAATTCTATTTGAGGTAGCCCTTTGAAACCTCTTTCTAATGCCACAGGTTTGACCTGATTTGGATTCTTCAAGGCAAAGTTATGTTGAATCTCCCACAATGACCTAATTATGGACTGGTTCAATAGTGTGAACTTGTACGACTTGCCACATGTCACATTTTCCTCCTTCAGCTCTGAAATTGATAGACAGAAAACTACAGTGTGTGTAATTGTGGCCACTTTTTACATAATTTCAATCCGATGCTCAGAGAGAGAGTTATGAATATTTTCCCACGATCACCTCTTTGAGATGAAATTTAGGAGCCTGAAAAAACTCTAACTTCCACAGACCATATCTCCGAAAATATTACGAACCAAGCTCTGAAATTTTGCGATGATGTTCCTCAGGATTTTAGCTTCGCTCTCTAAACATTTCATCTCTTGAGCCCTCATAGAAAAAATGTTATAGCGAAAATTCTGTGATGACATGTTTAGGTTAAATTTAGGAGCCTGAACGAATACCTAACTTCCACAGATCATATCTCCGAAAATATTGCGAACCAAGATCTAAATTTTTGTGACAATGTTCCTTAGGATTTCAGCTTCGTGCTCTAAAATTTTATTTTCTGAACCTTTGCAGAAAAAAGGTTATAGCGAAAATTCCACGATGGCCTGTTTGGAGCAGCGAAACCCTAGAATCCAAACCTTTGATACCAAAAGTTGTGAAATCAGCTCCAAAAATAGAAGAAAAGAGAGAGCAATGCCTTAGAAATAAGCCAATTTGAGGGGGCAACCTCCAATACATTACATAAATGAACAATTCTTGGATGATACAAATGACAAAACCTCCTCTCTATATATAGGAGTCCTGTAGGTTTTAACCCTGAACAGAAATTATCTACACATGAATCTTATAACAGAAAATAAACAATAGCGAGAGCATAAAACATAAAACAGATAAACACAGAGATTTTCCCCTGGATCCCAAATCGGGACGACCAGCTTGATTTTTCATTATATTCCTTTTAGTGTTACAACACATATATATACATGCCGGAGCATACATAAACCCCAATCCATTAACCCCGGATTAGAACATAACCGTAGTTCCCTTGACCGGATCTACAAAAATACCAGGGGCCGAAAACCATCGAACCCCAAAACCATGTGCAAAACCATGCACAAAACCATGGACGCAAACTACCCAGCGGAAATTAAGGAACCAAAATGCCACGGTGGCGTTGCCTCTGTGGACTTCCACGCCCAGTCAGTAATACCACCTCTCACCCTCTATTTGCCAGAGTCAGAAAGAATATAACACATACCCAACATTCTGAGACTGTTGTTTCTGACCACAGGGGGCCACAGAAAGCTAGTCATTGGCCCCACTCTTCAACACCCACTGTTTCTCTACACCAAGAGAACTTATGAGTGCTCACAGACTTTTTCAATGCATCTGCAACATTCTTCAAAGTGTCCACCTTTACCAGCAACACCCTTTTAGCCTCAACCATATCTCTAACAAAGTGATATTGAAAATCAATGTGCTTTGTCTTTGAATGGTAAGCAGGGTTCTTAGCCAAGAAAATTGCACTTTGGCTATCAAAGTCTATCCTTATAGCTTGCTGTACCAACCCCATACTTGAACACAATCTCTGCAACCAAACTGCTTCCTTGCTTGCATGAGTGGCTGCTATGTATTCTGCCTCTGTAGTTGAAAGAGCCACTACAGACTGTCTTTTACTCATCCAACTGACTGCGCCTCCAAATAGGCTAAACACATACACACTTGTAGATCTTCTTTGGTCCAGATCTCCAGCCCAGTCTGCATCAACAAAACCACGAATGTCCAACATTCTTTCCAATCCTGGTCTTCCCTGGTAGCATAAGCCATAATCACTAGTGCCACGTAAATATCTGAAAACCCGCTTCACTACTGTCCAATGCTCCTTCCCTAGGTTTGACATAAACCTGCTCAATACTCCCACTGCATGTGCAATGTCTGGTCTAGTACATACCATTGCATACATCAGGCTACCCACTGCACTTGCATATGGAACACGTGACATATACTCCTCTTCTTCTTGTGTCTTGGGACACTGTTCAGCAGACAGCTTTACACCTACAGGAATAGGAACATTCACCGGTTTACTATCCTGCATATTGAACCTCCGCAATATAGTCTCGACATACTTCCTCTGGTTTAACCAGAGCTTCCTCTTTGCCCGATCTCTCTTAATTTCCATGCCCAAAATATAGTTTGCAGCACCCAGATCCTTCATGTCGAATTTGGAGAACAGTTGGGTCTTCAAATCTATGATAATTTCTTTGTCATTTCCAATCAACAACATATCATCCACATACAAGACCAGATATATAACACGATCACCAATTAATTTAAAATAAACACAATGATCTTCCTTGCTTCTGGTGAAGCCAAGTCCCCGTATATAGGTATCAAATTTCTGATACCACATCCTTGGTGACTGCTTTAACCCATACAGAGACTTCTTCAACCTGCATACCAGTTCTTTCTTACCCTTCACCATAAAGCCTTCAGGTTGCTTCATGTAGATCTCCTCTTCTAGATCTCCGTGAAGAAATGTTGTCTTCACATCCATCTGTTCTATCTCAAAATCAAATGCAGCAGCAACAGATAAAAGTAATCTAATAGAAGTAACTTTGGCAATAGGAGAAAAAAATATCACCAAAATCAATTCCCGGCACCTGGGAATAACCTTTCGCTACCAACCGAGCTTTGTATTTCTCCACCTTGCCTTCTACATTCATCTTCTTCTTAAACACCCATTTGCTCCCAATGGGCTTCCTTCCAGCCGACAACTCCACCAGATCCCATGCATCGTTTTTGTGCAAGGATGCCATTTCATCAATCATGGCCTCCTTCCAGAGTTTTCCATCCTCTGAATCTACTGCCTCCCTGACAGTTCTGGGATCATCATCAGTTATAGTTAAGGCAAAACCTGAACAGAAAGCAGATGGACTATACCTTTCTGGTTGCCTTCTTTCCTGAATTGATCTTCTCAAAGCTGGGGTTTGTGGCTCTTCCTCTTCTGAATCTTCTTCTGTTGTAGAGTCTGATTCATCCTCCTTTAGCTCAAACTCTATCTTCTCAGGTTCCTTTGGTAGGACTTCATGTGTAACAACATCTTTCACCTCTCTAAACACTACATCTCAGTTGTACACAACCTTCCTTGTTTCTAGGTTCCAAAGCTTGTAACCCTTTAAACCATCCTTATACCCAATAAAGATGCACCTTTCAGATTTATTATCCAACTTGGTCCTTTTCTCCTTTGGAACATGTACATATGCATCACATCCAAATACCCTTAGATGTGAAAGATAAGGTTTCTTACCAGTCCATACCTCATGTGGGGTCTTATCCTCCAACATTGATGAAGGTGATCTGTTAACCAGATAGCATGCAGTCTCCACTGCCTTTGCCTAGAATTCTTGTCCTAACCTGGTACCACTGAGCATGCTTCTTGCCTTTTCCATCAATGTTCTGTTCATTCTTTCTGCAACTCCATTTTGCTGCGGTGTGTATGGAGTAGTCTTCTATCGTGCTATACCACACTTCTTACAGAAATCTTCAAATTCCTTCTTGCAGAACTCCCCACCATTATCTGTCCTCAGCACCTTTATCTTCTTCTCTGTCTGGTTTTCCACCAGAGCCTTAAATTCTTTAAATTTGTCAAAGACTTCAGATTTCTTCCTCAAGAAATATATCCATGTATTCCTTGAGAATTCATATATGAATGAAACATAGTACACAGACTTTCCCAGTGATGGAACTGACACAGGTCCAAACACATCACTGTGCACAAGTTCTAATATCTTGTTCGCCCTCTTAGCACCAGAAGGAAAACTCACCTGATTCTGCTTCCCATATACACAATGTTCACAGAAATCGAAATCTAGAGAGAAATTAGACATACTTTCTACCATACCATTTCTATGCAGTATCTGAAGGCCCTTCTCTCCAATATGTCCAAGCCTTTGATGCCATAACATGGTCTTTTCTCCAGAGACAGCTAGGATTTCCACTCCACTTTTAGGAACCACAGAACTGTTACACACATCAATAACAGTGCTACCTTGTAGCTTGTACAGAGTTCCAGTCCAAACTCCCTGCATTAATACCAGTGCTCCCCGAACCATCTTGCAGGCATCTTTCTCGAACACTGTTTTTACACCTGCATCATCCATATTGCTTACAGAAATCAGATTTCTGGCCAATGGAGGAATGTGCAGAACACCACGAAATGTTCTAATCCTTCCACCAAGTGTACTCCAAAACTTCGACCTTTCCACGTCCGATTTATCTCCGGCCTTCCTATCATCCCCTCAGAAGACATCACCATCATATTTTTCATACTGCTAGTAACGCCTCCTGGGAGTATGAAAGATTAACCCTATCTCAATCAACCATGACTCATGATCTACATGTGTATTTTAAGAAGAAGCTAAATAAACATCCTCAATTCCTCACATCCAAGGTGGTTTTTGCCTCTGGGCAGTATGAGCATCATCATATCCCTTTCCTTTCCGAGAGCTTTAGATCCGTAGTCCTTTTTGTAGTGTCCTTTCTTTCTGCATTTCCAGCACACCTTTACAAACTTTCCAGGAGGTTTAGATCTCCCTCTAGATTTAGATCTCCCACTCGAAACCTTATTCTTGTTTCTATTCTGGGACCTTCCTCGTACAGATAAGGCATCTCCATTTTGACCCTCCATATTTCTCCGTCTCATTTCCTCCGACAGCAAGGCTGAGACAATGTCATCAAAATTCAAGGTAGTTATATTGCTACCTATTGCAATAACCAGATTGTCCCACGAATCTGGTAGAGAACACAAAAAACTGATGCACTTATCTTCATCTGAGATTTTAATATCAATAGATGAAAGCTAACTTACCACAGTATTGAAGGCGTTCAGATGCTCTGTCACCGAGTCTCCATCCTTCATCCTCAGGTTATACAGCTTTTTTCGCAGGAACAACTTATTCACTAGAGACTTAGATTGGTACAAAGTCCCGAGTTTTTCCCACAAATTCTTTGTCGTAGCTTCCCCAGATACATTCAACAATACTGAATCTGAGACACACAATCATATTGTGCTCTTTGCCTTCCAATCCAGCTTCTTCCAGTCTTCATCTGACATTGCCGTTAGTTTAGTACCTGGATCTACCGCGATACGCTGATCTTTATCCACCAGTAGATCCTCCATCTTGAGCTTCCACAACTCAAAACTCTGACCATTAAATTTCTCAATCTCTATCTTTCCACTGCTCGCCATCTTCTTTCACCACAAGAATCGATCCCGCAGATCTCCCACTGAACAGGGTCTACCTCAGGCCCGAGAAAAAAACCCTCAGCAGCAAAGGCGTCCCCTTGAAGCCGAAACAACTCTGATACCAAATGTAGGTTTTAACCCTTAACATAAATTATCTACACACGAATCCTATAACTAAAAATAAACAATAACGAGAGCATAAAACATAAAACAGATAAACACAGAGATTTTCCCCTGGATCCTAGATTGGGACGACCAGCTTGATTTTTCATTATATTCTTTTTGTGTTACAACACATATATATACATGCCGAAGCATACATAAACCCCAATCCATTAACCCTAGATTAGAACATAACCGTAGTTCCCTTGACTGGATCTACAAAAAATACCAAGGGCCGAAAACCATCGTACCCCAAAACCATGTGCAAAACCATGCACAAAACCATGGGCGCGAACTACCCACCGAAAATTAAGGACCAAAATTTTTCGCCAAGGCACTACCCCGGACCCCGACAGGGCGGGCTACCGCCCCCCCTCTTACCCCCCCCCCGCGCATGCTTAGTCGTGGAAAGAATATAACACATACCCAACAAGTCCATGGGGCCACAATATAATTCTAGTGGGCCCACAATGTAATCCTAGCCGACCTAACAATAATAATGTAAGGGCACAATAATAACAATATGGGGGTTATAGGGGTACAACAATAACAATAAGGGGGGCTATACTAACATAATAAGAGACTACACTAGTAATATAGGGACCTAATAGGACTACACAATGACCTCCAGCAAAGGTTCGAACAACAACAATTGCAAATCAATGCACTTACTGAAGAGCACAATCAATTAAAAGGAGAAAAGGACAGTCTGCAGGAAAAACTGGAGAATGTGACAGGTATTTTCAAGGATCTCTGGCCAAAAGTAATTTCTCAGGACGACAAGACACCGGGGGACATATCGGCTTTCACCATGGTCGAACGGTCCATCCGTGTGAAGATAACATGTTCAAATTTCAGTAGGGAAAATCAACAGCTGAAGGAAGCACTTGTGACTAGACCGACGTTACCATATCCTGCTGTCATATACGCGGAGAAGGTCACCGAGAAGCAGAAACAAGCAACCAGGATGCAAGAAACCTTGAGGACCACGGTAAAAGAAGCTTACAATATTTTGAAGCACTTACATGAGTGTTCAACCTCGTTAAATATGAAGGCTCAACCAATCTCGGCACAACTGCAACAGGTCTCACAAGAAATAAAGGAGGGCACAGACCCTATTGGCATTAACCAATTGTACAATCAAATAGAGGAAATGGAGACTAAAATACAGAAGATCGAAGAGCAATTGCCTGCCACCAAGCAGGTCCTCTAAGAATTGAGACAACTGATAAAGAATACTACAGAGACAATACAACAAATGGCCATTGAGGCCGAAATAAAAATTAAGGAAGTATTTAGCAAGCTGTCGGCCATTGCAAGAGAAAAGGAAGCTGAACAAATTGCCACAGAAATGGACCAACTCATGAAGGAATGGCAACAGGCCATTAACGACTTCATCGAACTCAAATCTTCAACGTTGGAAAAGGTTCCAGAGTTGGGTCCTTTGTTTTGACAGGGAGAGGAAACGGAGAAGATAGGGCTAGCCACAGAGGCAGGTGGGCCAAAGGAGACCGAGGCAGCAGAAAATGATTGAATCGGGACGATTCAATAACATGTGGTTGGGGCCTATTGGGGCCCTAGTTTTGAAAATGAAATGGTTTTGAGTCGTGGAGAACAGGTGGCAGAGCGCAACCATGGTAGACAGGGATCTGTCATGGTTGCGGAGAGCCGGAGAATAGGTGGCGCCACAGTTGTGGAAAACCATCACAGATGGAAGGGATGAGCGACAAGGATAGGCAGTGTAACTCCCAGTGATCACGAAGATGCAGCAAACAACAAAGCAAGAAATAAGGGAAAACTGACAGTCACGTTGGCAAAGGAATAAATAGGCAATCAAGCAGTGTAGATGAGAGGTTGGTGCAGTAGAGGGCTGAGGAAGAGAGCCGTAGGAGAGTTCTGTTCGGTTTTGTTCTATTTTGTTCTGTTCTGTTCTATTCTGTTCTGTTCTGTAGATGTTGTAATCCATCCTTCTGTAATCAACTCTAAGGATTAATGTAACTATTTTCTATTGATAATGAAATATACTTCTACCTGTGTTTGATGTCTTGAGTTCTGTGTTAAGCATTTGGTTACGATGGATGTATTGCCTGCTTTTAAATTTTAACTATGCATCTTGAATATGATTCATGAGTAGTATCTTGTGCAAGATAGCTAAATCTGTTTCTAACCTTAATAAGGTCACGGCATGCCTCGAGTAAGACTCTCTACTCTTCAAAGTAGGGTGAAAATGCTGGCGTGGTGCTAGACTATTGCGGAAACCTTGTTGGCCTCTCTCTCTTGAACCTGGGTCTTACTCATATACCTTCTTTCTCGCCAACATGGGCTGAACCCAAGAGGATATTATCATCCTCGTTAAAATTAATTGCATAAGAAACAGATCAGAGTACTATGAAATTCAAGTTGTGCAAAGAAAAATAAAAAGGGAGAACCCTTGACTTTATTCCAACTAATATTTTGTTGAGAATGAAAAGTATTGGAATGTGGAAAATTATAAATGTGTAAGAATGGTTACATAAGTGGTATTAAAATAATAATGGTCTTGGTATAACTAAGTTTGAAACAAGTTATATGCACATGAATGAAAGGGAGAGGTATCCTTGGGTTGTTATAAGAAGAAGTTTGGTTGTTTTTCCCTTCTTTTAAAAGACGTTGAATGGTGAAGCACATTTTTTTTTAGCATTTTGTTTTATTGATGATATATACTAATTATTGGTGAATAATTGTACATGTTAATACAATAAATTGGTTGTATATTTGAATTTTTAAAAGCATAAAATATAATTATAAAATATATTTATATGGAAGCAATAATACTTCAAAGCAATGGATCAAATAAATGGTCCATAAACCTTTATTTGGACATCAAGGCTATCCCTAAGAAACAACCATTCGATTTTGAAATTTTGTGGCTCTCGCACCCCAACTTTCAAGACAAGGTCAAATAATGGCAGTAAGAGATGGAAGACACTAAAGGCTTCTCCATGTACTAACTTAAGAAAAATTTAAATCATGTATAAATCCAACTTAAAAAATGTAGCAAGGTACATTTTGGAAATATTATCCAAGAGAAACAAGATCTAAAAGAAAAAAATGAGCCTCCTATATTAATAATCCATTCTTCATGGTTGATTAGAGGAGCTCATTATAGGGGTTTGTTAATTTTGGGCAACTAGGTCCAAACTCCATGTTGTACTTAAGTAAATTTTAATATCCCATGAATGTAGGAGCTAAGTGGGGAGGAACTTCTTGTTAGAAAGTTACTTATGGAAAATTAAATATAAGAAAAATGACTAGAAAAAGGAGGAAGAGAGTTCTAGAGAAAAAGAAGAGGAAATTGAGGTCCATGAGTTCAAAAAAAATATGAAAACTAGCGGAGTTACTTAAGGAAAGAGTTAGAGAACCAAAAAAAATATGTAGTAAGTTTTGTGACATCAGCTAGACCCTAGTATGCCTTATTGAAAAACACAAGAAGAAGATATCCATTTGTGTAGTGAGATGCAAGTTTTTAACAGTAAAATTTATTTTAGTTGAATTTACTATAGACTTAATATAGTCATTATTCCTACTTTACCTTAATGGTATCATAGCCTTACTAAGAAGTGGAGTTCCTCAATCAACTATTTATTAGTGGGTGGAAATCACTATTATTATTCATTTAATGGGTACTCAAATATGTCTTTTACTCGTGTTCCACAAACTGATTCTTTAATTTCAATTGTTCGACATAAATGTCTTATTGATTAAAAAGGATTTAAAGATTAAGAATTTTTGTAGTGGAAGAAAGAAAAATTATTTGCTATAAAACTTTCTTTTTTCATGAATCTTGTCTATATATCTAGCATGAATAACAACATTAAATTCTATAATTTCTTTTGTGGGCTTGGTTTACTGCACTTTCAATTTTTTCAAAGTTATACCATCTATCTTTTTACAGTTCCTTAGACTCTATGTATAAAATTGGAAAATATGCGGGTAAAATCTTTTTACAGTTCCTTAGACTCTATGTATAAAATTGGAAAATATGCGGGTAAAAGCTTTTCATCCTCTACTCTTGGTTACATTAAACGCAGTGGGCCCATAACCAAGTGAGTAGATGCAAAGAAGCATTGATCCATGTTCCCCCGTTCCAAAGGGACCATCTTAAGTCTTGTACCAACATTTGTTTTTCACCGTGGATATTGGTTGGTGGAAAATTTTTTAACAAACCTTTTAACAACCATAAATTGATAGAGTTTGATTTCTATTCAATCACTTGAAGACTTTTTATCGGATTAGGAAACCTTTCCTATTTTCCCTTAGTGATCCAAAATATAACTAGTGGCCCACTTAACGATTACAGAAATTAATGGGAAATGGAGTTATGGTAAACTAGTGGCCCAATTAACGATTACGAGAATTAATGGGAAATGGAGTTATGGTAAACTAGTGGCCCAATTAACGATTACGAGAATTAATGGGAAATGGAGTTATGGTAAATAAGGGTCCATCAATTAGATGGAATGAAAAATAGGAGACTGGGCATCGAGATCTATCAAAGGGTGAAAATTTCAGGATCTATAAAAAAGCACAAGTCTACGGTAGATTTGGTTAAAAGTGCTAGTGACAGGCTATTGGAGTTTGTTGAGATCCAAATATTTAGACATCTAAAGAAAATTTCCAAAAGTTCTTTAAGAAAAACCTAGACATTTTATGGGCCAAATGACAGAACCCCTAATTGGAACATGGATTTAGAGTTGCAAGGATAATGGATATCCAGAAGACAACATCAAACTTTTAACTTCCAAATAGAAATATAAATATAAATAGAAATTGAATTAACTTTAAGAGTGAATTAAAAAGTAGAAATTGAAAAGTATCCAAAATACAAAACGTTGTTATGTAAATTGTTAAATAATTTGGATCGAATATAGATATTGTGTGCAAGTTAGCAGGAGAAAAATATTTTTGGTATTTAGGAATGTAGAAAGTAACAATGAATAAAACTTCTTAGTACTTTATCTATATATAGAAAAATATTCTGGTATTTAGGAATCTAGGAAGTAACAATGAATAAAAATTCTTAGTACTCTATCTATATATAAATAAAATGCTAGTGAGACAAGACATCTAGGATATGGGTGTCTAGGATATTAGAGTGAGTGTGATTGTCCCAGATGTAGATATAATGAAATATTTTGAAAATTCATTTGAACATTTGGAAGCCGTTATAAAGAAATCATTTCCAAGAATCCATATCTTCATACCCTTCCAATAGTCTATTTACACGTTACCAACCATCCTCACTCTCGACAAGATCCCACGAATAATTGATTTGAATAAATAGATCCAGGAGAGTTTAAAAAAGGCTTAATAGAGAAAAATTAAATGGGGTAGATCATTAGCCATGCAAAATAATCCGACATTAAGTTGAGATGTATTAAAGTAGCAATTTATCTCATTCCAACAGTTCAGTGTAAATGTAACATTCTTTTTTCTCTCTATTTATATTATTGTAATTATATCCAACTAAATGTCCCACTCGACTTCATGTGCAACTAATTTCTCTCAGAAGAGATTACAGTTACGGTACTTTTAACATGGAGGGCACTTTTAATGCCCATAGAGAGAAGGAAGATAGGTATTCGCATAATAGGAGACATGGGAGCGAGAAATTGTGCAAAGCTCAGAGTTGAGACATGGGATATGAATTCAACAAAGCTCAGAGTGTACAATCCTTTACCAGGAGGACCGAAGGATGTCGCCACCAACCTTGAATGTTTCCAGGAAAATAATTCAAGAGAAGAATTTGCATCAAAATGAGACAACAAATTGGCAAGAAAAACCCGGAGATTTCATTCAAGGAAGTGTCATGTCTTGAGGAGGCTAAATTTTTTCGGTTGGAGCATGGACGAGGCTTGGTATGCCGGCTTGGTGAAAAACTATTATGGATCTAGGATGGTTTACGTCGTGTGCAGCTAAGTAAAATCTATCGAAAATATGATTAATTTTATCAATAATATGTAAATACATCTAATATAAATATAATCGTTTTATATATGCTAAATATGTCTCATATTTATGTGGTCATTTTAATTTTAAAATTTTCTTAGTTACCTCATTTTGTTTAGATGATAAATACCGTTAATAACTTTAATGATAAAAAATTATGAAATAATAATTTTGAATGCAAAGTGACAATGTAATAGTGTTGAATGATAGAAAACGTGAATAATAATAATGCAATCAATTACAAATAGTATTCATTGTGATCAATCTCAAATTATTTCCTTCTACTATTCTTATTGTCACCCTTGTTAGTTTTTTCATCTTTTCATATCGATTATATGAAAAGGATAGTTGAAATCATAAACCATTTAAATATTTATTTAATGTACCATCATACATCCAATTACATCAAATCAGAAATCAACGTCTACACTGAAATCAATGCATCTAATGCAAACAATCAAATAAGATTAGAAAACAACATCTACAATGAAATCAATGCATCTAGTGCATGTAATCAAATAGGATTAGAAATCAACATCTACACTGAAATCAATGCATTTAGTGCAAGTAAGCAAATAAGAATAGAAACCAACATCAACACTGAAATCAATGCATCTAGTGCAAGAAATCAAACATGATTAGAAATCAACATCTACACTGAAATCAATGTGTTTAGTGCAAGCAATCAAGTAGGATTATAAATCATCTACATTGAAATCAATGTATCTAGTGAAAGAAGTAAAAAATAATTAGAAATCAACATCTACACTGAAATTAATGCA
This sequence comes from Pinus albicaulis, assembly GCA_034641835.2. Classification (NCBI taxonomy): domain Eukaryota; kingdom Viridiplantae; phylum Streptophyta; class Pinopsida; order Pinales; family Pinaceae; genus Pinus; species Pinus albicaulis. Next base: position 456,869,552 of record CM076571.1, on the reverse strand, counting down.
TCTAGTGCAAGTAATCAAATAGGATAAGAAATCACCATCTACAGTAAAATCAGTGCATTTAGTGCGAGAAATCATATAGGATTATAAATCATCTACATTGAAATCAATGCTTCTAGTGCAAGCAATTAAATATAATTAGAAATTAATATCTACACTAAAATCAACGCATCTAGTGCAAGCAATCAAATATGATTAGAAATCACCATCTACACTGAAATCAAGGCATCTAGTGCAAGATAGCTTCTTCCCTCTCTCCCCCCTCCAACTACATCTCTCTTTCCCTCCCTCTCTCCACTCTCTCACATCCTCCCTCTTCCTTCCTCTCTCTCCATTTCTCTCCCACCTCTATATCTCTCTCTCTCTTCACCCTCCAACTCTATTACTATATTCCTCCCTCTCTCCTTCTCTCCTCCCTTCTCTCCATCTCTCCTTATTTATCCCTTTATCTCACCCAAAAAACTCTCTCCATCTCACCCTTGTCACTCCATCTCTCTCTCCACTTCTCACTCTCTATGTATTTCTTCTTCCCCCCCCCCTCCCCCCATCCAACTCCATCCCTCTATCCCTCCCTATCTCCTTCTATCTACCTCCCTCTCTCCTCCTCTCCTCCTCTCTCTCTCTCTCTCTCTCTCTCTCTCTCTCTCTCTCTCTCTCTCTCTCTCTCCTCCAATTTTCTCTCTCTTCCCCCATCACTCTCCTCCTTCTCCTTTCTCTAAATTCCTCTCTCTTGTCCTTCCTCTCTCTCTCCCTTTCTCTCCTACCTTCCTCTCTATATTTTTCTCTCTCTCTCTCTTTTCCATTCAATCCTCTCTCTCTCTCTTTTCCCTCCAATACTCTTTCTTCCCCCATCGCTTTCTCTCTCTCTCTCAACATCTACACTAAAAACAATGCATATAGTGCAGGAATTCAAATAGGATTAGATATCACCATCCACACTGAAATCAATGCATCTAGTTCAAGAAATTGTCTTCCCTCTCTGCCCCCCTCCACTTCCATCTCTCTTTCCCTCCATCTCTCCACTCTCTCACATCCTCTCTCTATTCCTTCTCCTCTCTCCCTTTCTCTCCCACCTCTCTCTCTCTCTCTATTCACTCTCCAACTCTCTTACTATGTCCCTCCCTCTATCCTTCTCTCCCCATTCCCTTTATCTCTCAAACAAAACATGTGCGTTGATGCATAAGAGCAAGAGGTAGATAGTAGATAAAAGTATAGTGCAAATGGGCCATAAATAAGAATTATCTCTCACAAAGAGCACTCATGTTAGACTCTTGCAAAGACTAGGAAAGGTTATTCTCTGGAAGAGAATGAAACATTTTCTCATAGGGAGAGAAGAGGCATTGGTGCATGAGCAAGTAAGAAAGGAGGAATGATGAGTCTAAAATTGTTGTGGTGAGGATTTCTAGAAAATTGTCTTATGCATCCATTATTATGCTCAACTTTTCAGGTAAACCCTTCACCCAACTTCAAGAACTAGAAGCTAAAATTGTTATTAGACTTCAAATCCCTGCCTATAAAAAACTATTCTCTTAATTTATTAAGAGGATTAGCTTGTGTTGTAAAGTGGATTATTGTATATTTTAAAATTTTCACACAACAATAATTGTGTGGATAGGCATTTATTTTTAATTTTTTCACTATGTAGTTTTGGCTACACTTTTCTTATGCTATCGACATTTTTTGAGTGAATTAGAGCGACATTTTTTTGGTCTCCCTTTTACTCCTAAATTGTCATAAGTCTCTTCAGTTACAGCAGAAGGCATTTCAGTTATGAACGGAATGGTTCCCCATGAACATGACGATTAGAGAATTCGTTGTTTGCGAAATGGTGGTCCGTGAACATGACGATCAGAGAATTCGTCATTTGCAGAATGGTGGCCCATGAACATGATGATTTCGTCGATTGTAGAATGATGGCCCATGAACATTAAATCAGAGAATTCATTGGTATTTTATTTTTGTGCTTCAATGCGAGCATCCCAAATGTTGCAAAAAGGCCCCCAATGTTGCAACAAGACCACAAGATACTATATGTGCATCCCCAGTGTTAAAGAAAGACTAAAAGATACTATATGTGTAGCCCCAATGTTGCAGCAAGGCTACATTTCGGCCTGGTCAAAGCCACTAAAGGCCAGAAACAGTTATTGGAAATATCCTCTGGTAGGAACCCTTTGAGTAAAAATTCCCCACTTCTATCTCATACATGTACTTGAACTTGCACTTGCAGATGACTGGTTTTCTGAAAAAACATGTTCTTCTTCACAGCAGTAGCAGCAAAACAGTGTGCCCATTTTTCATGCGTTACACTTGTGTTGCAATGATTCTGACATAGAAGAATCCATGGCCTCAATAAAGAATATCAAAGTTCTCAAACCCATGGGGGAGCAAGAAGAAGAGGAGGATGGTGAAGATAAAAGAGTAATTTGTGAAACGATTTTGATAACTATAAGCTTTTGGACGATGTCGATGCACATGAAAATGTCGATTAAAATGTTGATGCACAACACAACAATGACGGTGTTGATATTGTTGTTTTCATGTCTCATCATCATGGCAGATGCTTCCACTCGTGTTGGGAGCATCCGTGACATACCGGATGTTGAACACAAGAAAGATATTCAAGACCTGGGAACCTTTTTTTTCCAAACATAAAAAAAAATTATTTCCATTTATAAATAATGAAAGTACATAGTTCAAAGATTACATATTCTCGAGAGGATTCTATCCATGGATTAGATCAATTCAAATTCACCTGTGCAAAAACCAAAAATTGGTATCATAATTTCCATGACAGACTCAAAAGGATAACATACTTTATAGCGTAAAGCGCGGAGCATTACTGTGTAAACTAGGAGAACAAAAACACACTTTCAGGTAGACAAATGAAAAAATAGAGGATGCAATAAACTATGAAATAGAGTATGGTGGAAATACCCTGCTGTCAAAATTCAACATCAGATCTGAAATTTCCCTTTCCTTTCAATGAGCCAAAAGCATAGAATTGGAAAAAAATCCTTGTAGTCTCTGAAAAACAACCTTCTTTAGATAGATGATCCGCTTCACCATTTTGGATCTTGTAGATGTGGAAAACTGAGACAGAGTGAAGATCTTTGATCAAGGTCTATATTCTACGTTTCCAGGGATCAAGGTTAGGGGATTTAAGGGAGCCTCTATCATTTTCCCAATCTATAGCTGACTTGGAGTCTCAAAAAACAGTCATATCCCTGAGTCCAAGTCTTTTAGCACAGAACAGAACTCCCCAGAGGGAAAGTATTATGCTCGTTTGTTGGTGCCCATGCCATAGTTCCAGTGCGATTTGTAAAATGTCTCGGGCCTGAGATGGAGGCTCATTCCACATCTATATAGTCCAAATGAGGAGGCCCTATCAAAGAAACTGAATGAGAAGGTACACCAAATATTACGAGGAGGAAGAGGACTCATGGGAAGAGAGGGCTGCAAGGAAGAGTGTTCAAGATAAAAAGATATAATTCTACAACTAGTCTACCAGATATCAAGCAATACTTGATAAAATATGAGGGCATTCCTAGCCCACAAAATGCCGAAGATGATGAAGTATTCCAATATACTATAATATTGATGGTTCGCAATCCAACTTCCAAGGAAATTGACTACATTAGAGAGGTCCCAATCAGGAAGGGAGTTAATTAATTGAAGCAAACAAGTCCAGAAAGAGGAGGAAAAAGAAAAATGTAGAAAAAGGTGCTTTTTATCCTCGCCAGCAGAATAGCAAAGGCATCACCAATACAGGCCTTTATAGCCTCTCCTACAAAGGATTTCCCAACACAAGATCCAGTTGTGCACCACCAACCATAAGAATCATTTGATTTTGAGTGGGAAATTGCAATTCCATGATCTAACTAGCCAAGGAAAGAAAGGTATTTTTTTAGTAGGCTCGTAGATGATTTGAAATGCCTCATGAACAATGACCTTCCCCATTATTTGGCCACCAAACCAAATGAATGTGTTTGATTTTGATGAAAGTACAATCCCAACATGCTTGATATTTTTTATGTAGATTTCCATTCTGAAGTCATTGCTCCAAGAATTTCAAGCTCGAAGGTGTCTTTCCAATGAGTGAAAGAAGGAGAGGAAATATGAGAAAAATAAATATCCTTAATCACAAAGTAACCATGATTGTGCATGAAAGTAATAAGAGGGGGAGAGAGTAAATGTGGACCTTTCATGCCATAGAGGGAGTCCAGGCCAATCTGTGGAGAATATCCTGAGCCAACATCCCATCTAAAATTCTCTAAAAACCTATATTTAGAGTGGAGAAGTTTGCGCCAAGTTGAAGAGATATTGGGAGCATTTGAGGCACTAACACGAATCCAATCGATAAGAGTAGAGACACTTTTTTGTCGATGAATACAACATGCAATATAATGTTATTATTTTGTTTTCCAAGGTGGTAAAATCCTAGGAGAAACTGCTCTCAAGCCTGTTGTGCTTTCCCATAATAAAGACCAGGAACATTTCCAAAACCAAGATGTATGCGCCCAAAGTATAGGTGAAGCCATGGGCAAAATTCAAGCACTTGCAAGAGTTCAAAACTGTGCAAACTTAGTTTTAATAACGGTTTGTTTCGTCTCCATCTGTCTTTTTCTGTTTCTTATTATTCTCTAACGTTACGATTTGAGGGCTCGTGGAATAAGAATACAAATATTCAAATTAAATTGTGTATATTCCATGGTTCAAAACACAAATTTTTTGGAGGACATCATGGCATTTTTCATCTAGGTATGGGTCTAGATTTTTAGTTCTGTAAGTGGTATGAAACAAAATGTGAATTAGTATCCATTAATGACTAGGAGAACTATAAATGTGATTGTAATGAAATGATGAAGGGAGAACTGTAAATGTGGTTGTAATGAAATTATGAAGTGAAAAGTAACGTGAAAACTTATTGTTCAAGCCTACCTTCGATTTAGGCCTTAAAAAAAAAAAAAAAATAATAATAATTGGATTTGAAGGCAGTTCATTATCGTCAAGAGGCATGTTGGTCCAAAAACCATCAAAATTAGCGGTGCAACAATCCCCCTTAACATCAGACTTAAATTTTGGTTGTATTTTCTTTGCTTCTAATAATTTATTTGTGCCCTTTGATGTCATCACTCCCACTTGTTCCATCACCTAGCCGCTTGCTTGGATCCTTCTGCAGTAGCTGCACATCACATGAAGGTAATAAACTCAGACACTATGTACCTGCTTTGGGACCTTCCAATCAATGCCTTTTCAATCTGCATATAAAATATGTTTTAGTAATGATACCCCTCTTCATAAATGTATTCAATCCAGAAACTAAATGCAACCACACATTGGCTACCACATAAAAGAAATGGTTACAAATAAATCATGAAAGCACTAAATAATAACCAAACTTCCAACACAAGTGTAATTGAAGAGAAAAAATGATCCATATTAACTGTATATTTGGAAGTTTAATATTACTCGAAAGCATGCTAACTTCTTTGGTTTGTGGGTTGTATTTTAACACTCTAACCGAAGGTTCTGCTGAATAATCCAATTGAATTAAGTTCCCAATACACATAAAACTATAGGTTTCGAAGACATCAATTTAATAATAATATAACCACTACTGAAAAATAACTAGAATGGTAGATATGTAGCTAGGGTTATGAGATACACCTTTCTACACTCTTGATTCTGAATACATGTCTGCTTTTACATATCAAATAGGTGAAAAAATATTAACCCATAACTGGTAAATAAGATTCATTCTTCTTGGCAATCATTTGTACAATCATGCATTATAATGTTCTGATGTCACTATAATCCAAGGACCTAAAATTCACTAACACTCGATTAAGTGATTTCCTCCTGAAAATTCCCAAAGGTTTACTTCAAGTTGCATGTGTTAATGAACTTAGTGATAGACCATGACACAATTTTTAAGCTTTATTTATTTTGTTGCATAATCATTAAAGTGCAGTTTGAAATTATTTGTATTCTTGTACTTTTCTATGCACCATATCATTCTACTCACTTGTAACAAGTAGTCATATGAGAAAGAAGTCAAGCCACATCCAATAGGTGATGTTTAGGTGCCTCGGAATTAGATTTCAGAAAGGAAACTTCACACAGTTTTAATGGGAATAGTTTTAATAGTATCAGGAAAAAATGAAAAAGTAACTTTATTTTGTAATTTACTTGATTTAAAATTTAAAAAAAAAAAAAAAAAATCCATATGTAAAAATTGATTTTTTATCCCATGCATTACTTAGACTAAGAGTAATTTTAAAAATAGATCTCCAAATAAAAGTATAAAGATAACTTAAAGGAAATACTTTCATCATAGTAACAGTTGAGTAGATTGAGTGACATAAACAAAGAGAGCGCTCATGCAGCATGGAAAAAGACATTTCCAAGCCGCTCATATTCCCTTACAGGGATCTATATAGTTTCTATAGCATATAGAACATTTCCATGCAACCTATTATTAGATGGATCCATATATTCCTATGGGCAAGTCGTGCAGACATCTGCACATTCCATACAGTTTGTACAACCTTACAACCATAAAGCAAGCCATACTTCTCAAGCAGTCATTCTGCTCAACTTCAAGGTTATTTTGGTGATTGTGTAGTGTTGTTTTTTAGGAGCATGCAGAGGTTTCTTTGTAAGTTTTTTTTAAGAAGGAATGAAAAGAGAATTTTGAATTAGTAATTAATTATGTATGTGTGAAACTTCTTTTTATACTTAAGGAGAATCTTGAATGAGTAATATGTGTGAATTTTTTTTTTATGCTTTGAAAGCAATTTAATTTTCAACTATTAATATTTATTTCTACATTTATTAAATTCAGCAATTACGTAATTTATTGATATCCTAAAGAGTTAATCACTTAGTATTAGAAATTTTTATAAATCCCTCCTACAATACATAATCACAAGAGGAGATTATTTTATCTTCAAAATAGCCTCAAGATATAGCCCAATTCACAAGGCTGAAGTGTTGTTTTTCAGTTGGTTAGCTAGAGGGCACATCTTCTCTGGAGAGTAGGGAAACAATGTGGCAACCATCTTGTTATGGCCCCTATTATATATTTGGAAGTTGAGAAATAATTCAAACCCTAAAGGATACGTACCAAATTTATGGTTTATTGCTCATACCATGATTTTCAAGGATGTTTCACACATTATTTGTCCTATTTCGTGTATAAGGAACATATGTATACACTCATAAAATTGTCTTTTCAATGAAATTCAAGGAATTAGCCATCATATTAAATCTAACATAGGATTTCCAAACCTATGGTATAATGCTCATACCATGATTTTCAAGAATGTTGCACACATTATTTGTCTTATTTCATGTATAAGGAACATATGTGTACACTCATAGCATTGTATTTTCAATGAATTTCAAGGACTTAGTTGTCCCATTAGATCTAACAAAGGTCACAACAAAAGGGTGGAGTATTTTTATATTGGTATTATGAGATGGACTTTGATCATATTTCAAGAGGTTGGGGTGTTATTTTTATCTGGAAAACTTCAACTCGGAACCCATTAACAAAAGATCTATTATTGTTCTTCGCTAAAACACATCTAAGCCAGGCCAACCACCTGAGCTTTCATCACTCAAGCTCAATACAATGGAGAATACCCAAGCCTTTTAATGTCTTAAACTACATATATTACCATGTGGTCAATACATGATTCACCACTACCAGGTACCCAAAAATACAACGGTTAAACATAACTGTTAACACAACCTCAACTCCACTACAGAGTCAAATTTATATATTTATCTAATATAGTGCACATAATTCTATACGACAAGTTGAGATGATGGATACTCTACACAAATCCATCATGTAATGGCATTATAACGAGTTGTCTTTAATGGGAAATTTTGTAAGCTTTTCCTGTGGATTTTTTTGGTCTAATTTCTCTAAAATTCGGTAGGAATTTATTGAGATCAAAATTTTGATGGGTAAGTCCTGCACAATCGAAGTTCCCTAGAGGTTTTTCAGGGTGTTGAATCCATATACAAAGTCAAAAAACCAGTTTAAATAATACAATTCAAGATTTCACCTCAATTTTCTTTGCTGGATTTCGTCATCGGAAACTACCAAAAATTGCATTAAAGACAACTCTGCATTATAATGCAATTTTCAAAAAGACACCAAAGATCAACTCTTATGGAGACATGTCAGTACTATCAATTGACCCTGAAGTGGTAAATTTATGGATTCAGATTTACGAAGTCCAATTTCAACCTAATTCGCTGAGAATCTTGATAAATTTAAATTAAATCTAATAGTTTAATTCATTTACAAAATTAATCCCTAAAATTTTCTAAAACATATACATTGATCTTAAAATAATAAATCAAACATGCATTTGAATTCTATCAAAACATAACCTATGGTGCGAATCTTTGATACTATAAACGGATTTCAGTAGGTTGGCAGGGCTTCAAAATATTCACGAAAACATGTGTAATCAATGGCTTGATCCAGATACAATAATATGCAACACAACATAACAACGTTCTACAAGTTTGAAAGATTTACACATTTTTTCCAAATTTCTCCCTGAGGATTTTGAATCTCCTGAAAACACTATTGTCCATGAGTATTTTGAATCTACTTAAAGCACTACAGTAGTCTAAACATGACTAAAAATCCCATACAACACCAAGCACAAAAGTTCCCATACACATTTATACGACATGACTGACACCTATTCAATTGACCACCGCAAAACACAATAACTAGAAAATATACCAACAAAATTAAGACCATCATATAAAATTACAACCTAAAATGTTGCCCAGTGGAGATTAGCAATTGTGGTATTTTGAAATTGGAATAAGAATATCCAATAAGAAGATTGCAAGACTTTGAATTAACATGGATTTAACAAAAGACAATTCAACAAATAAATTCAAGTGTATTTTATGTTGTATAACAGTCATGGATCACTTGTGCCATTGGTATAGTTTCTTTTCTTTTCTCCTATTTATTCCACTAATATTGCTCAAAACTGGCAATTGGATTACTTTCTCTAGCATTCACAAAACGATGTTTGTTTTTCAAAAACTTGTAATAATTTTCAATGGCATGTTCAAAATTATTTGCACAATTGACAATTAAGTTGTATACTTTTATTAATCATTTTTTTTAAATAAATAGGTCATTGTTTTAAATATTTAAGGATTTGCAAGGTCAAATTTTGTTTCCTTATTATGGATATTTAAGGGATTTTCAAAGAAATCATGCAAGAAATCCTTATTTCATTGTTTATGTTTTAATATATAGTTAAATTTATATCATATGTATCACTCTTTATACCAAGTAAGATCATCACAGGACAATTTCAACATTTAATTTAATAAAACCATTTAGAAATTATTTTAATATTTCTACTCATAAAATGTCAGTTCACCATGGCATGAATGACACATTATCATAAGTGTCTCTTTTCAAATCATTGCATTAAATCATTTTTCCAATTTTTGCATACTACAATATTTCATCTTGTAATTAATTTTGAAGAAGCTAATTTTCTAACTCATTTTTATGAGAAAATTTTTTAAGAAGCTATTTTTCTAACTCAATTTTATCAATACAGAAATACGCTCAAGTTAGAAGCATTAAACATATTAAAATAACATTGAAAATCAATTTACTATGGCTACATTATAACATCTCGGACACCTTCGACTCGTATTTGTTGCAACCACATTATTTAAGTTCAGAAAGAATTTGCAATATACATTGTATTAATAAAATTAAAAACAAGGAAGTAACTAATTTCTTCCCTTTCGATCAATAAAATGGACGAGAGCTTTGACGCATTATAACATCTCGGACATCTTCGGCTTGTATTTGTTGCAACCACATTTTTAGAGGGGTAGTTCACAGACACTGGGTGGCCGTTACATCCATGGGAAAATCCAGGCAGGTCAACCCAAAGGGATCTACCCATCGGCGCAACAAGCAGGACCTAACCCCAAGGGCATCGAGGAGATTTGACTTTGTGACCTCCCAACTGATGAAGTACTTAGCATAGAGAACTCAACCAACTGATTTATCCCTTGGGGTTTTGTTGCAACCACATTATTTAAGTTCAGAAAGAATTTGCAATCTACATTGTATTAATGAAATGAAAAACAAGGAAGTGACTAATTTCTCCCCTTTCTATCAAGAAAATGGGCTAGAGCTTCGACAAAGGAGCCAGAGCAAAATCTGGTTGAATCCCTAAATATCTATCTCCATGAGCTATAAATTCATAGAGCATATTTTTTAACCATTCCATCCCCATTTTGTAGTGTGATTATGTTCATTGTAAGGTAATTATTTTTAATAATTTCATTCCAATATGGTTTTTCACAATGTGACTTTCATAATTAGTTAATATTTTTTATCTATTTTATAAAATTGAAATTTAAGTAAGGTCTATTTAATTATACATAAAAGGCTTCTTAATAGAATTAATTTAAAAATGGAAGCTTTTAAAAAATACAATTGTTGGAAGATTTCAAAATGTGATTTCATATTGTAATAAAGAATAATTTTGTAACCTAGATTGAGATTAAAAAGCAAAAAAAAATACAGAAATATTAATTTAGTTTACACATATTTATTTTTAATTTTATTTCATAAAGAATAATTTATAAATGATAATGAAATTTCTAAAAGAAAGTTGAAAATTTTTATTTATATATAAATATATATTTTTAATAGGTTTTGAATTTATTCAAAAAAGAGTAGTTTCTATCAAATCTATCATAATTTGTCTCGAATAAAATTATCACCACGATAATTTTAATATTTTATTTAATTATTTATTCATAAATCTTTTCAATATATGTACTCACTAAATATTTGTTCACAGTAACATAAAATCAATTTTCCAATTTTTAGAAACTACAATATTTTATATTATTATTAATATTTCAAGAATATAATTGTGAAACCCAAACTACAACTTAAATTACAAAATCAGTGGCAAGACAAACTTACAGATATGTGGGGCAAAACTTATTTGCTCAATAATTATATTGAAAATACAATTTCTTCAACTTAACGATTCTCTCTCCGGACATCTCATCATATGAAGAAACCGTGCTCCAACGCGCGTCATGTGGGGCTGCAATAAGAGCGCCGCCTCTGGAGATGCGGTTTTTACGTAGTGAGTTTATGTTAATTATCAATTTTAATACGTGGCATGTTTTTGATTCGAAAGTCCATAGAGAAACATCGCCTTAGGATTGAAAAAAACTTTGACAGCTATAGCTTGTCCGTTTACTTATAAAATAGGCTTTACACTTTTCAAAGAAATTTGGAGAATTATTTAGCACTGTGAGATGAATTAACTAATGTCAAAAATATTAGTAATTTAAAATTAGCTGGCCCTTGGACTCACGACTAAGTGTATCATTAGTATCCACATGCAATTACCGATAACCAGAATTAACTCGTACCAAATATATTAGTGATTTAAAATTAGCTGGTACTGCTACTCACAAGTTTCCGACTGGAGTTCACATGCAACTAGAAACCAGAATTAGCTGGGAGTCACAACTAAGTGTCCCACTGGACTTCACACGTGCAACTAACTGCTCACAGAGGAGATTACTGTACTTTTAACATGGAGGCCACTTTTAATGCCCGCGGAGAGAAGGAAGATATAAGATATTCGCAGAAAAGTAGACGTCGGAGCAAGAAATTGAGCAATGGTGGGATATGAATTACAGTCCTTTACCAGGAGGACCGAAGGATGCCGCCACCAACCTTGAAGGAGACAGCAAATTCAGGAGAAGAATTTGCATCGAAGGAGACAGCAAATTGGTAAGAACAGCCCGGAGATTTCATTCCAAGAATTTTTTCGGTTGATTAACAGAAAAATTGTGGCATATTGGAGCGTGGACGAGGCTTGGTATGCCGGGTTGGTCAAACACTATTATCTGACAATTAAACTACATCATCATGTCGTTTATGATGACGGCTAACAAGAATTGGTTTCAAGAGCGGGAAAAGTTCAAGATTATAATTCTTGTTTGTGGTGAATTTTCAAAGGATACCCATTAGAGCTAATGATTTAGACAATTGAAGTAAAGATCATAACATGCAAGGTTGTAGCAGGTTGGTACTGATTGTTTCCAAAAGAGTAGTATTGTTGTATTGTACTTTACAGAACTTTTGTAAACAACGGTAGCAACCTGCTGCAAACATTTAATGTCACCTTGCCTACTATGATCTATGCTTCTATTCTCTAAATCATAAAACTCATTCAGCCGAATATTTGGTATTGTTAAAAATTCGCCGAGCGTTTTAATCTTGAAGTCATCCCACTCCAGCTAAAATTCTTCTTCGCCATCTTCAATGGTGTAGTTTATCTGTCTGGTCATAGCGTTTAACCAAACCAGTTTACCGAACTTCGTCTAATAATGATGCAGAAGACAAAGTTTACATGGTTCAGTTCATACGGGTTATATGTTAGCAATTGGTCAGGTTTTTATCATGTTACCTGCAATTTCGTCTGTTTTTTTGCGATCTCTTTTCTATTTACCATGCTTTCACTCTGGTTTGTCTTATTTTTTGCAATCTCTTTTCTATTTACCCTGCTTTTACTTTGATTAAAGACAAACCAACTAATTACGAAGTCCTTGTACTTATTTATTTAGATAGCTGACATAATATGAAAATACTAGTGGCAAAAATATGGGTTATAAAAACTTAATTCCAGATAACTTTAAATTCATTCTATATTTTAACTATTTTAATAAATTCTCAAAAAAATTAACTATTACAGTAGATATTTGGTGGAGACAAATGATTCTTAATTAAATCAGTCCAAATACATCTTAACTCTGAATTTATTAGGCCCCAAGAGGGATCAAATATCTTATTATGCAAACTTTTTTTTTTACTCTTTTTTTAGTGTAAAATTTGGGGAATGTTTACACCTAGAGAGGTTTGATCCCTTTTGACACTTGATATATCTGAAATTAAGATGTATATATATATGTTAGAGAATCTAATTCCAACTCCCTGCTAGGTGTTGAAACCGTCCATCCAAGTGTCTGAGTTCAGTTTAACTCCAGTGATTTAATGTTGATCTCTTTTATGTAATCTTATTTAAATCACTTTCAGTTTTCAATTTTTGTCATGGTATTAGAGCTAGTTTACCTAAGACTTCTTGAGAGCAGCAACTAGAGAGAAGTTGTAACAACAGAGAAAAGAGAAAACGCTGCATAAAACTCTTTGAGAGAGCAGCAAAAGTTTGAAGAAATTGGAAGAAGCCTTTTGCAAAGCACTCCAGGCAATGCAGCTTAAGCGTTATACAGCAGGCCCAGATTATTCGAGGGGTGTTAGTCCATGCGTTACTAACACTGGAGTCCATAGTAACCAGAGCGTTATGAACTCATCAGTCCAAAGAGAAGACGCCCGTTAGTTCCGGTTCCTTACACCGTTTACCATCTCACGAGCCCTCCAAACGGCTTACTGTGCGTTATAGCAATTCTTGATGGTTTTTCGTTATGGTTTAAAAATTCGTATGATGCCACTTCGAATTCTTTAATGTTTTTTAATTGTGATATGAGATTCACGTGATTTGAAAAAAAAGGGAGAAGCCCATTTTTTTTTTTTAAATGAAGTTTTTTTTTTTTTTTTTTAAAAGGTGATTCATAAAAGGGAGGAAGACTATTTTAAAAAAGGATTTGTTTGAAATTTTTGTGAGAGCGAATACAAAGTTTTTTAAGAAACGGATGTGTTCGAAATTTTTTTTGGTTAAGGGTGTGGATGAGAAAAAAAACAAACAAACTTTTTAAATTGATTGTGGGTATTGTAATATTTTAAAGAAAAGAGTTTGTAAGAAAGTATTTTTGTTTTCATAGAAAAGTAGTAGAGAACCTACCACAAAAGATATATTCAAATCAATTTTTTTGTTGAGCTATAGTCTACAAACACTCAATAAATGGGAAAAGCCAAGAGGCTAAAACAAAAACAAAAGAAATTTGAGATCTTTTTAAATCTGGAATTAAAGAGGCAAAAGGACATCTTTGCATTAAAATGCATAAAAAATATGTGGATGAAAGCATTCTTCTCTTAATTTCAGATGCCAAGACAACCAAGGAGGCTTGGGATACCCTTGAGAGGTGTTTTGGTGCAAGGGAGAGCATTAAAGTTGAAGATGAAGGTGGATCTGTAGGAGCAGATTTACAAAGAGATGAAAATTTTGTTGAATCTCATTGTGCTCATCCACAAGTGGATGATATCTGTGAAGAAATTGCAAAAGCAACAGAGAGAGAGCACGAAGATGCTCGGGAACCCCACTGTGCACAACCACAAGTGGATGAAGATTTGATGAATCCAGTAACAGAGCTTGCTGACGGAAATTTGATGAATCCAACAACAGAGCTTGTTGATGATGATTTGGTGATTCCACCAACAGAGTTTGCTGATGATGATTTGGTGATTCCAGCAATAGAGCTTGCTGATGAAAATTTGGTGAATCCAACAACACAACTTGCTGATGACAGTGAAATTGGTATTGAAGCAGTCATTTCTATGGAAAATTCAGCGATTAATATTGTTAATGCAAAATTTGATCAAGATTTGTTGGCTGGTTGCAGATGATGCAACAAAAACTTGATATCGAGATGATGCTATTTGGTGAGATAATCCCACTTCAATCAATGGAAGACAACCTCTTTCCAGCACAGGTTGGTGAAGAAGAGACAAAGAAAGAGATGGAGACAGAGATAATGATAGAGGCAGATGCAGAAAAGGAAGCCCACAAAGAGAAAACAGAGACAAAGAAAGAAGTCTACAAAGGGAACGTAGAAATAGAGATAGATGCAGACGCAGAGAAGGAAGCGCAAGAGGAAAAAGTTTTCATTTCAGAGCAGAAGGAACAAAACCAATGTGGTTTTGGAAATGTTTTTACTTACCATTGATTTCCAATGTGCAGATAAACATGCAGATTATGAAGAAGAGTTAAAGTTTATTGAAACATGGCTTGCAACACCATATCTAGATGAGATCTACACAAAAGTTGTCGATATGAATGTTGAAGACAACATACATGATGAAAACGTCAATGAAATTTTCAGGTATTAGAGTTTTGAAAAGATAAAATATTATTCACATATTATGTTGCAACAGATTGATGATGAAAAGTGCACTACAGAAGACAATATGTGGCAACAAGCCACATTCAAGTCATTTCTTAAAGAAGTCCAGGACATGCTTTGTCAGACTGGAACAATAGAATACTCGCACTAGCAAATGAAGAAAAAAATGTTTGAAGAATACAACAAGAAGAAAATGATGAAAAAATTTATAGGCTATAGAATCTGGAAGAAGAGAAGAAGAAAAATACAATAAGAAGAAAATGATGAAACAATTTAGAGGCTATAGAATCTGGAAGAAAAGAAGAAGAAAACTAAATCTAGTTGAAAGTCAATTTTTAAATTGTAAGCCTCGTTGATACATAGACCAACAGTTATCTTAATTAAATTTTTATGTCGTTGTAACTAAGGGGGGGTGTTGGAGAATCTAATCCAACCATCTGCTAGGTGTCGAAACCGTCCATCCAAGTGTTCAAGTTCAGTTTCACTCCATTCATTTAATGTTGATGTCTCTAATGTAATATTATTTAAATTATTCGTAATATTGAGAAGATCAACCCTCTGCTCCACTTCCTTTCAGTTTTCAATTATTGTCAATATATATATATATATATATATATATATAAGATCAATAGTTTACACAATCTATATATATATATATATATAAGATCAATAGTTTACACAATCTACTTGAATATTGGTTGATAGAATATAAAACATTTGAAAAACTAATTGCGCAACCAAAATATTTTTTCACTCTATTAATCACAAATATGATACATATATATAGGTTGATTGAGATTCAACTAATTCGAAATATGAATATGGGGGTTGAGATATTCTCTTAACATAATCTCAAATCAACTCTAAACTTATCATGTAAGCATTATCTCCAAGTCCCTCCCTTAATGCTTATATGTCAAAATTAAAAATAGCACAAATTACAATATAGAGAATACATATTAAAACAAAAACAAAAAACTAATTTATGTTTGGTTGGTCTTCAATGGCACTCATTTCCACTTTAGAATCTTGCAAACACGAATCTTTCTTCACCACTTGATCTTCGATGTATCACTTGACCTCCATTTAAAACATAAACATTTATGACCATATATGATGAACTTGCATGATCAACAATATTGACATACTTTATTCTGCCAAATTAGATAGCTCGTTATAACTATCAGAAAAAGTAGTCAAGTAATGAACCATCCTATGGAAAATCTCCCATCTGTCAAACGTCATAGCTCGATGTGTCTGGCAGTTATCTAGGATAGTTCCCTCGGTATTGAATGTGGTCATAATTTGATCATACAACTTGACCTTTATTTTACACATAGCAACATATAATGATAACCTATAGTTGACATTCCTCGCTTTACAATGCCCATCAATTTTTTAACAGAAGGTAAACATAACCAGATTAACTATATATTCTCGTGGCACTATATACAATGAGACCCACTAATTCGAATTATATTACTTTGTTCTATTGTTGGTTCTTCATCATGTATAATTTTACAAACTCAAATATAACACTAATGCATACTTTAAAATACATCACTCAATAAATTTCACACACATATATGTTAATGATTTTCTCTGGTGCATAATCTAGATCTCTCATACATGCAAATAGTTCAGTTTCCAACATGCAATGATTAAGATTGAGCATAACCTCCAGTGAATTAAATGTCCTCATTTCAAACATGAAGATATTGTAGCTTCATTGTTAGTTACAATAATATTTGAGGTCCTCCTCCATTTCAAAAGTATGCCTCCAGCCACGATGACAGCCTCAAACCGAAAAAGGAATTGAGTTGAACTGTAGACGAAAACTTCCACTTGCTTCAGAGCCAAAATTATAAATTAATGTGTTATAAAATCTGCCAAAGTAACATTATTTCGGATGACAAATCCCCTTACTCTGGTTTCAATGCATTTTGTTACAAAATTAAATGGACAAACCCAAACATGCAGGGAAATTATAATGAAAACAACACAGTCTTGCTTCCCCTACGAATACACTTCTCAGCACCCACAGAGGCTTGACATTCTTCAAGTAATCATCGCAACAACTGGACACCATGCTGGACCATTACCTCTACGATCCATTCATGACACTAAACTTCATACCAATCACAACTGAATTGCTAACTAGAAAGAATATAATGTGTTAAATGGTCCACCAAGGAAGAGAAGTCAAGATGAGTATGGAAATATTTCAAACATACAAGCTATGAAAGAATCGTGATGATGGTCATTGTTTACTGTGAAGAATCTAAGAGAACCAAATCCGAGACCATCTACATCGCATCGATTCACCAAAGGTACTCTAGTTTTAACCCCAACCTTGTTGATCTCAATGGAAAATAGAAATCATGTAACATTAGAATACTTTAGTGGAAATTAACATGTGTTGCAGCATTACTTGGACCATTACCACATCATTTTGAAGTTTTCATCAGCTTTTCTGTGTGACTCCAACCACTGGCTCTTCGTAGTGTACCGATCCTTCAAATATCACACACGAACTATGCATAGAACTAATATTCTTAAAACTATTCTACATTACCCATGATCTTGGGCATTCCTATGAGGGATTTAACCCACATGGGCTATGATACCAATTTGAAAAACTAATTGCACACAAAAATTATTTTTTTCACTCTATTTAATCACAAATATTATACATATAAATATAGTTGGATTGAGATTCAACTAATTTCAAATATGAATACAGGGGTTGATATATTCTCTTAGTAGAATCCCAAACCAACTCTAAACTTTTCATGTAAGCATTAACTCCAACTAAACCCCAATAAGCTTCTATGTTATATTGTAAAACCCAATAAGAATACATATCTCTATCTTTGCACGAGTGAGGATATTAGCTATCCCTAGTTAAATTTTATTTTTTATGTCATCACACCATCTCCTAAATAAACTCAACAACAATAATATCTAAACTTAAGATGTTATCAACATAGGAGAGACATATTCAGTGATTTTTCATGAGGAAGTTAAAACCAATGGTTTATATAGTCTAAATTGAGAACCTCCAATCAATTTTAATGCCAACAAAAAACATATAAACAAAATGTAGGATTGCATGCATCATATATTATTTTTTTCATGCTCGTGTTTCTCTTCACACTCAAGAGTAAAATTTCAAATAAAATGAGTAACATACTGAACAATGTGGAAAAATTTAATCTTTGAAGACTATGTAACAAAGTGAGTAGCGGTATTTTTCTCATGTTTTCCATAGAGCTATAAAGTATTTTTGTATTGTGCCTTTATTGAGTGGTTTTCTATACCAAATTGCATATAAAAATTCTTCATGGTTCTGATGTTTTTGGTGGAAATTAAGGTTGACTTTTCTCTAGCTAAAACTTTTTATCGCAATGAATGTGTCAGATTAGCGAAAAATACCTTTAAATAAGCTACATTAGAGAAGAATATAATGGGAAAAACCATGGGTTGTGAAAACCTAGAGCACAAATATCTCCATCTATAAATTTACTTGTTGCGTACCCTTTAAAGAATATCATGTAGTATTATTTTTGTAGTTTGAAACAACCTTTGAAGAAGCAACATAATATTTGTTTGGAGAAGACCTACTATGCACCTTCAAGCAGCAATTGAAGACATTTTGGATCACTTGTAAAGTAAGTCTTTTGTAAAATTTTGTTTTTGACTAAATTGGAGATTGGGGGGATTGGAGTCCTAGTTGTTGACCAAGTTAGAGCTTGGAAGCTCTTGAGAGGATTGGGGTCCTCATTTTGACCAAGTAGGAGGTTGGGTTTGTTCGAGGTTGGAGCCTTGAGAATCTAAAATATTGTTGTACAGTTTGGAGCCAAATTTGTTGAACAAGAGGATTGGAGTCCTCATCATTTTGATTAATAAAATCATTTTTTTGTTTTGTCTCTTATATTTTGGTTCAATTTGTGATAAAAAAAAACTTAATTGGTATTAATTAAATTGAAATAAATATGTATTCAACCCCCCTCTCAATATTTTCAACAACTACAATGTATGGGGCCTAATATGTTGATAATCCCAATTCCATTTTTAGTTGGCAATGGGTCACAGTCCTCATATTATCTAATGAATAAGGGCTAAGGTTAGTGTCATTCAGACGCTGAGTTTCTAATACTCCACCATAACAACAGAGAATACCTTCGACAAATTTCCAACACTCCAAAGCACTAAGGGGTCGAGTCCCTAAGCTTTTGTTGATGGCTTGAAGGGAAGAAAAAAATCTATACCTTTAACCAAGAAAGTTTCCCTCTTACTCCTCTTCCTCACATATGCAACGGTGAGGCCACATGGTTTCTGAGCTCCAACGGCCTATGGAGCCTTGAGCTCCCACAACCATACCAATCTTGCTTCATAATTATAATATACATAGTGATTCAAAATGGAGGCATTCATAAACATGAAATATCTGTATATCTATATACTACCCTTACAACCAAGGTTGGCCTTTCAGTTTATGAACATACAGCACAATAGTCTCATTTAGCATAGACGCAATGCCCACAAAAACATATTTTATCAACATAACTCAGATTTTATTCATTCTAGTTTACATTACATCTTTCAGAGAAAATATGAACTTATATTATTTAATAAAATTCATCCTACAATTAATGAAGGGTGAGCCACATTCCTCCGCCCCTCCCCCCTCCCCTGCACCATCATAGGCTCAATTTCATTGCTTTGTTTCTTATAGTTGGCCACCCCTAAGTTAGACCAAGGATTCATAAGGAAATTTTCACAAAACAATATCGGGAGGAGATTTAAATATAATCTCCTCCACGTAGTTAGATCCATCAATCCACTTTTCTATCTTGAGCACAAACCAGTGCCTCTTCTCCTACCTCTCCACAAGTGTTTACCATTAGTTCTCTCCATGAGAGAGAATGCTTCGTTCTCTATCACCTTAAAATATACTTTTCTCTATTCTCTCCCTCTTTCTCTAGCATGTCCACACAAACACTGTATCTATATTTTCTTGTCTTTCATAGTATGCTTTCTCGGTTGTATTTCCTTAATGAGATTGCATGTCAAGTCTCCCCATGCTTGGTCAAATCAGAACTTATGATGAAGTCTTCTAGTGGTTTGTTGTCCATGCCTCTTTAGTAATCCTAGTACCATTTCCAGCTCATCATAACTGCTCAAAGTTATTACCACACCTTCCCACCAAATATTTTCTTAGGAAAGGTTGACAATCTTGAGCCTTATGAACATTTGGTTCAACCAATAATCCATTGAAAAACATAAATCCTCCAATTCCCTCTTGTTGGCTTCCCTCCACCTCATGAATTCACAGGGTCCATATTTTATCAGGCTTCACCGCATCATTAGTTGGTATTTAAATTATAATTGCAATTATTCCTGGTCTTTTTCCCATTTATATTTGCATGTTCATATAGGGATCTATAACATAATTAATTACAATTACAATATCAATGGGGATTAGAAAAATGGATGCTACACTAATAGCAGGCGTTCAACTTGTTAGAGTAAGATAAAGTGCTACTATAATACATCTCCACCTAATGTGGGATTCCTTGACCTAGCTAATGATCAACATCTTTGAGTTTTTAGCTATTAACCATCAGGTAAAATCTTGAATGAATTTATTTGAATCAAATATTCATGGGATATTGTCACTTGTATGGTCATGGTTGGTAACATCCACATGGACTATTTGAATGGTATCCAAATATGGATTCTTGGAAATGGCTTATTTGTAATGGTTTCTAGATGTCTATATAACTTTTCAAAATAGTTAAATATATATAGATACAAGAATTTTGATAATCAAACTCCATCTAATATTCTAGATGCCCATATCCTGAATTTATTGTCTCATTAACATTTATTTTATATATGTATCTAAACCTCATAGTAGTTTCTTTCATTGTTACCTCCCAAATGCTTGAATAATAGAAATATTTTTCTCCCGCTAGATTGTGCATAATATCTATATTTGAATTACTTAAGTAGAAAATTACATGATAATGTTTTGTATTTTGGATACCTTTTCGATTTCTATTCTTTTAATTTGCATATAATCAAGTTAAAAGTTTTATGTTTTCAAACTCCCTAGATTTCTAGATGCAAAATATATTGTCTCCCATATCATATATGGATATGGACCTAATTTAAAAGTAACATTTGGTGGTGTTAGGGTCCTATGATAATAGGATTCATAATTTTGAATTGACTTTGATTAGTCTTGTAAATATGTACATACATTTCTTTCTGCAAATTGTTTTACCATATTAGAAAATTAAAAAAAATGTAAAGAGGGTAAAAGTCCTAAAATAAAATCAAATGAGTTGAAAGAAAAGATATCAAAAAGAATATAAAAATGGACCCCAAACAAAAAGAGATAAAAATAAAACATGAAAGTGATGCAAATCCAAATGCCACTACTATTTACTTTTACTGCAAAATAAGATTGTGTGCAGCTTGTTAAAATGCCACAATCCATGAAGGTCAAACTGCTTAATATTGACCCTTCATGATTTAAATTTCATGTTGTTAGATAGGGAATAAAGATCTAGCCAAATAGTTTAATCTTGGCAGATCAATATTTAGGTAGAGAATAATAAGGAGCTCAACAGTTTAATTTGAGCCCTTGGAAGAAATAAGGATATAATTATTTAGTTTGTTGTTTAAAAGAAAAATGAATAAGGGTTTGCAGGCTCAAATGCACCCATGAAAATGAAGTAAAAATGTTAGGGTAGCAGATGGGTAGGTAGAACCAGTTTTCACAAGCACGGATAACGGATACTTGGTCATTTCATTTACTAATTTCCCTTCAAAAATCTTTCCCCATGTAAAAAAAACTTCTCCCTTTTCTTTTTTTTCCCTTTTTCTCCTTTTACCCCTTGCAAAAAGCCCTTTTCTTAAGTTAAAACACATTTGTCCTTGGAAAAGTAGAAAACCCATTATTAATTTCCTTTTATTTCATAAAACCCATAAAAAACCCTTATCCTAAGTTTAAATGATTAAATATTTTTACGGGTCCCACAGTGAAGAAATTCACTCCTGACATAAGTTTTACATTACAACTTAATATATTTAACTCCCCATTCATTTTATTAACATTAACCTAGTATATTAAATCCCACATTAAACTTGTATCCCATATTATATTAAAACCTACATATGTATTTCCCAAACCCATTATTCATTTTATAACCTATGGTTTAATTCCCCACATGATTATATATCCCAAGCCTATTATGTATTTTCCCTGCCTATACATAAATCACACTTTTCCTAACTACATTGGTTGTATTACAGATCCCAACAAAATATGTATCAAACCATAGTTTTAATATATTTAACCAATCACATATCATAAACCCCGGGCCCCACGCCTTTTGAAAACTTAATACTCCACCGCATCCTCCCAGCCATCAGATCTTCACCCGCCAGATCCGATGGCCATTATCTCCTATTATGAATTTCATTGCCCAACTGTTACCACACCCCAGACCTTGCGATAAGCGTGGTTTTCGGAGCTCTGCTCCAGGATACGTGTCGATGTCTTATTCAATTGCATCGATAAGACTATTACCACTTACTACCTTTGGCGCTTGCGAAAACCACAGAGTGATTTTCCTCCCGGCGCGCAAACCGCCCTGTCAATTCAAAATTAACCACGCATTAATGCATTCACTGTTGATAAAAATGCATATCAACCTCCCAATTGCGCCTTTTCATCCTTTCTGTTACTGTGTTCATGTAGATAGAGTATTGTAGACCGAAAAAATCATTGAAACGACCATATTTCAAGCCTTTTCACTTGAATTCAAGACATCTATTGCTACAAGACATCGCTGAACCAAATTGAAGCATTTTAAATACCTCTGAAGCTTCAGAAAAGCCCTCCGCTGCCTCAGAAACCCTCCTGCAAAGCAAATCTTCGGTTTTCCCAGGTATTATTCAAAGAAAATGCATGTTCTTGATCTAAAAAGAAAAGTAATCAGTAATTGAATCAAATTAAGATTACTAACAGATGAAAAAACCCTCATTTCCTTCCAGTTCTTTCATAGACCCTAGACATCTTTTGCAGAAACTCTAAAGTCCTAAAATTTCTCTTTTGTTACAGAGACTACAGTTTGGTTAATTAAATAAGTTTAAACCATTTTGCAGACCATAGGATAAACCCTTGTTTCATCCTCATTCTTTCTGCAAACTATTATAAACTCCCAGAGGTGCTCCTAAAGGCCTAAATTAGTTGTTTCTAAGTGTTGAAGCCTTGAAAATCGCTGCAACAACATTGGGGGATAACCACCCAGTCCAGAGCTTAAAGTAGCTCCTTTTCCGTTTGGAGTAGTGGCTTCGACTGGTTAAATTAGGTCCAGTTACCTTTTCCCAAACTCTGATTACTTAAAATACAACTTTCATTCATTAACAGAGAAGAGATATCAGATCAGCTCTCTTGTTGATTAGGCAAGAGAGTTGATCCTTAAGCTGATCTGGGGCTCAGTCAAGCCACGACTAAGTTATGTCTTATAATTAGCCTAACTATTCTAACCTAACTGTCTTTATAGTATTAAATTAATATTAATTGTTAATCCTAAAGTAAAGCACTGTTAATACTACGTTTACCGTTAAAGTCTTTGTTAAGTGCTAAAGTATTCCTATTTATCTCATATGTCAAATCTAAACTAATATATCCTATGTTATTATGCTAATATAACTAACTATACTATGTAAATAATTATACCTTATACTATAATATATTCTTAAATATCACTAATATAGTTCTAATGATAGTTTTAAATATTTAATCTAGTTTATTATGAGATTATAATATATCTATGATAAACTATGAAATGAATGTTAACTAAATATTATTATTATTATCTAAGTAAACAATCAATAATATCTTCGTTAACTATACTACCATATTTAAAGTTAAAATTATTCTAATTGCCTTAAGTTATTATTATTTATTGAAAGTGAATGTTACAAATTAATGACTAGTTAGTATGTTAAGGCTAACTCTAAAAAGAAAAAGAAAAATGTT
Organism: Pinus albicaulis; assembly: GCA_034641835.2. Classification (NCBI taxonomy): domain Eukaryota; kingdom Viridiplantae; phylum Streptophyta; class Pinopsida; order Pinales; family Pinaceae; genus Pinus; species Pinus albicaulis. The sequence continues at coordinate 456,845,365 of CM076571.1, read as the reverse complement.
TTCTAACGTGTATTGTTATTAATTAAAAATAAATGAATTAATATACTTGAGATATTACATTAGTTCTAATGATTGATTTCTTAGTATTTTGAATCATGATTAAAATTGATCATAGAAGTTTGACTAATCTAATGACTGGATTGTGCCACTGAAGATCAAGATGTTTTCCTTTAACAAAAGAGGACTTTTATGTTGAGATCATTTACAAATACAAAATTAATCTAAAACGAAAATTCTATCTCGGACTAAGATGGGATAGCCCTTTCTTAATCCGAGAGCAAATTAAATAACAATAGGGGAAAGACAGGTTTATGATTGAATTCAATATGTAGTTTCCATTAATTAAAAGAAGAAATTCATATTTAATTAATGGGATAAAAGCAAAATACATTTGTGAGTTAAATATAAGAAATTATTATTTAATCGCAAATATATTTCAGTGAATTTGTTATAGATCCGAGTTCGTTCTGCCTCTTGGAGATAGCTCCTGCGAAGCTTCAAATCATATCAAAATTGAACCAACGGAAATGTTAAGTATCAATAAGAAATATATTTTAGAATATAAATCTAAATCAATTATAAAATAGGGGGAAGGACTGGTTTATGATCAAATTCGCCATGTAGTTTTCATTAACTAAAAGAAGAAATTCATATTTAATTAATGAGATAAAAGCAAAATTCATTTGCGAGTTAAATATAAAAAATTATTATTTAACTTCAAATATATTTAGTGAATTCGTTATAGATCCGATCTCGTTCTGCCTCTTTGAGATATCTCCTGCAAAGATTCAGAACATATCAAAATTGAACCAACAGAAATGTTAAGTATCAATAGAAATATATCTTAGAATAGAAATCAAAATCAATTACAAAACTTGGACACAAATAAAAAATTCAGCATTCAGATAGAAATACTCATGAATGGAAATTCAAAATAATGCCAAAGCTTTGCTTAGAAAATATGCAGTGATTGAGAATTTGAGACCTATGATTTTATTACATGTAGAAATGCTAAGCAATATTACAAAGGCCAAAAACTCTCTTACAATCTTTACAATCACCTCCTCTACACAAAACAGAAATGCCAAAAGTGCAGATTGAATGATAGCAAAGAATCCCCTATGCTGGATCGCGACCCCTTCTCCTTCTGATCCTGTAGTGTCTCCTTCAAACCGTTGAAAAACTGATTTGAAGAAAAAATTTATAATACTACCTTCGAATTTCTCTTTGCCAAAAATGCACTTGGTTGAGCTAAAAAAAAATGTGACTAAGAGATTTGAATCCTTATCTCCGCCTATCCTCATTATATTTAGGGATAAATACCCCCAATTCCTAGCGCTGATATTGATTGTTAAAACCCAAAACAGAACTTTATGATATAATTGAAATCTCCAGCGGTCAACAAACTGGGCACGTTGCATGGACTGTTACGTGTGATCAATCGGCGGTCCTGCAGTGATAACAGATGTTAAATATAAATTCTAATGTCGGTTTAATAAATTTGTTAATTGAAATGTTACTGCGGCGGTCAACAACCTTATCACATATTCTAACATTTGCAAATGCGGTTATAATATTTTTAAATGCCGTGGATTTTCAATAAATTTTTATATCCAAAAAACCATCGAATTTTGTAATAGCGTTGTATAAAGTTTAAGTCGATAGTTACGAATACACATATGACTTTAATCTTGTTGGTTCATATTAACCCACCGAACTTTCATAGTCTGATGCATATGTTTTTTAACACAACGAAATTTGATGTATCATGTTATTTCATAGTCCAATGTATTTTTATTACATAGTATACAAGTGGTTTTTTTTGTTTATAAAGTTTTTTATTAATATATTTAACCCGTGAACGTTTGTTATATCATGATTTTATTTTGTGTTTTTTAATACATAGTTCATAGGTGGGTTTTATAAAAAGGTTTTTCTTTTTTATATTAATGTTTTTTGGGTTTTATTTTGTTTTAAATAAAGAAAAAATATAATTAATCTAATGTTTTTACAAATTGTTAAAGTTATGAAATTATATTTGTTTATGTACAAAAATGAATAAAATGATAAATTAATGATTCACTTCTTTATTAATGGATATGTCAAACCAAGTGAATGAGATAAACAATTAATGTGGAATGTGAAATGATGTGCTAAGTCATGTGGAAGAAATGCCAACTAGTGAAGTCAAATACCAAATGTGAGCTGATGTGGCAACAGAAGGTGCCACTTTGTCTTCAATTGATCATTTATGAAAATATTCCATGAATGCAAAAGGCAACAAGGAGGTGAAAAAATATGATCAAAACCATAAGGCAAGTGGTAAAGTTTCAAAAAGTCAAGAATTTTTTCAAAATGCCAATAAAGAAGGGAGTTGGAAAATGAAAGATCCCTAAAATCAAACAAATATAAAATAAAAGGCCTTCAAACAAGTGCATTTCACAACGACTAATCCAAATGAAGTCAAAACAAATTAATATAGATCAATAAGAACAAATCGAACCCATTTAGGTCTTTCCTCATTTTCAAATTTCAATAGTAATACTTATCAAGTAATCGTTTAAAAGGGTCCCCATTTTTCATTTATAAGTGAAAAATGGGGGATTTGTATTTCTCTACAACAATTGGCGACATACTGGGAAGAACCAGTTATCTCTGTTCGAATTAATAATAAAATTCTAAGGAAAAAGAAACTGAAGTTAAATTAAATCAAATTGCTAAGATTCATACTTTTCTTCGAAACTCTTAAATGAAATCAAATACTATCATTTTGCATATCTTGTAAATATTGATTATAAGAGAGCTAATTACGGACAACTATTTAATGACAAATTAAACTTAAAGAACACAAACATGTTGTTTTGTTTAGTGATAAAGATGAACTCTTATAATCATAGGTAGGACCACTGCTGCCAGCAGGCGTCCATAGCCTCGGCAAGGTTACCTGTTAGCCCAAAATGTCAGTATCCCATCTATATTTGAATATTCAGAGAAAATTTTATTTTATTAAAAACCTGAGAACCATTGCCCTGGCTTGGTGACTAGATCATGACAATGCCATTCACAAGTTTTGATAGTCATGAACAAGCCGGCTCGTGATGAGACCTCTTATCTTACAACGTAAAGTTGTGAGTCATTATCCTGATGTGGTAATCAGATTGACAATGTCATAATTACCAGAAACTATGACCATGGTAGGTTGGCTTTGTAAAGAGACCCCCTATCTTTCAGGTTCTTGTAGCTTTTAATTTATACGCTGATAGTTGGCGATAATAGATGGGGAGACAAATTATCTCTTTAAGAGATTTGGGATGACATGGAAGAGTTTAAAAACTAAACTTTTGATATTGCTTGTGTTAATTTAGCTAAAACTGATTTTAAGATAAGTTTTCGTAAAAATAAACTCTTATGTTATAGATTAAGATCGTTAAAATGATAATAAAGAAACAATCAGAGTTTCAAATTTAATCTGAATGGAAGCAATTTTGAAAATTAACCAGATATTATTCCTTTAACCCTAGAATCCTTTTTAAATATAGAGTTAATAATTTCCCATCAATGAAACCAAAGTCGAATAGAAAAATTCCTCTTACTAACAGTTGATAATACCACTAAAAGAATATGTATGAGGATTTTCAAAGTAATTGAAAATGATCTATCGTGAAATGAACTCTATTGAAAAGGGAAAAAAATTAAAATGAAAGAACTAAGAATGAAGACAGACAAGCTTTTAAGAAAACAACTCAAACAAGATGATGATGTTTTGACAAAAACATTAAGTTTGTGTTTTCAAATATTCATCAAGTTAAGTTATGTCTTTTTTATTTTATTTTTATTTTTTTAAAAGAGTTATCTTGTTCCTAAGTTTATTAAAATCAAATCAATTTAAATGAAAGATAGCAAATCATAAAGAAGATCATCAAGAGAATAGATCATGAGAAACATCTTTACAAGATAAAAAATATAAAATGATGAATATGTTTTAAAATTAAAAATTTTATCTTGTAAGATGTTTGTTAAGTGTTGCTCTATTTTAAAAGCATTGATGTAGTTTTAAAATTTTTATTCAAATGCTTTAATAGGATTTTTTGCCAATTTTGCTTAAAACTTATTTTGTAAGTCTTTTAACGATGATGTTTTAAAAGTAAGACTAATAATTAGTTTTCAAAAAGAATTATAAATGAAGTAAGAAGAAAAATTTGGAAAAGGAAAAGGAATTCCCTATATGAATCATGGTGATTTTCTTTTCTAAATTGCTTTCGCTAGCAAAACCAAATCCTCAAATTGTGCTCATAAAAACCTGCAAGAGAAAGAAAATAAGGATAAGAAAATATAACTAAAAGAGAAAATAAAAGAAAGGAACAAAGGAGAAATGAAGATCAACATGTACACGGACCTGAGAAAAATGCATACCAATTTACCTTGTGAATCTTGACGTCTTCATAAAGGCAAGATTAGTCATATTTATCTCTAAGTTTGGATATGTTGAAAATCATGATTTATTGAATTTAAAAACTAAGCGATGCTATAAGAATTCTTCACATGATAAAAATGAATTGACATATGAATAAAGTGAGATAATAAAATATTTGTATGTCATCATTTGATCTTGTGAATTATTTTTATTAAACATTATTTAAAATGTAAATTTAATTTCTACTGCAATTATATGAGTAAAAAGTGGAAATGGACCTTATATTTGAGTTAACATTTTAAAATGTGGGGTTTATCATTTATCAAATGTAAAAATTGTTTTATTAATGAAAACCTCAAAAATGAGAAGAATGCCAACTAAATGTTTGATAGGGTCCCATCCTTATTCATCATAATTGCATTATTTGGAAAACAACAAAAATATGAAACAAAATTAAATTTATTCCTACTCTAAACCTTTTGAAGGAAAATGATTAGGTATAGTTATATTTCCAATGTAACCAAGAACTAATTTTATTACCTACAAAAATATACATTACATGTGTTAGAAAAATATAAATCTTAATTATTAAACTATATACAAAAATTCTAGAATCTTTATACATGGTAATTCCTAAAAATGAAAATAAAAGAAATTTAAAATTAGAAAATTTTATGCTAAAATGATTTTCTAACTGAAAATAAAATTTATCGAAATATGTACAATCTAAAGGGTTAGAGATGTTACCTTTAAGGATCCACCAAGGTTATGTTTTTGAAAATTGTGTAATATGGGAAGTATTAACATCAATTGTTTCCAGGTTTTTGCAGAAATTGTCATTTTCCCTTATGAGACGTTGATCGTCGTCATAAAGAGAAAAAGAAGGAAAATCCTTAGAGGAATCTATTATGTATACATCGGAATTAAGAAAACTAACCAACTCATGATTAATATTGAAAAATTGTAATAGAGTTTGATGATCTAAATCATAATGGAAAGGGGCAATTTTGAATTTATCAACTGATCTAAACTCATGAATATCATAGTTATTAAATATCACATCCTTTTCAAATGATTTGTAAGTATCTTGAATATTGTAGAAAGGATGGATAAAGGTTTCTAGATTCATATCGATAAGTAATTGATCATTTAAAAATACCCCTTGCATTTTATGATGTAATTCATTCTTAAGTTTTGAACCATCAAATATTCCAACGGGTTGACACATACAATGATTAGGTTGCAAATAATGATAATCGTAATGTAAGTTAGGTGAATTTTCTTCAAGATGATCATTTTCGTTTCCTTGGATTAATGATGTGTCATATGTTATCAAAATAGATTTTAGCTCATTTTCAAAAGAAGAATTATTGTTATGATTGTTCCTTAAACCTTGTTGTTGTATAGAATTTGATTCTATTGAATTTGACTCATTATCATAAACATTGGGAGGTACCATAAAAACGTCTTCAGATATAAGATTCTCTCTTGATGTTGATGGTTGAGACAAATTAAAATTTTCATTTAAGGATTCAGTAGGATCAATAATAGAAACAAGATTTAATGTTGGAGATTCTTCTTTGTGTTCCATATAAGTTTTTATATTATGTTTTTGAACAACGGAAGTACATTTCTCAATCAAAATTTTCCTAAGAGGTAAATCGTCATAATGAAATCTGTAGCATAATAACATAAATCTATCAGAAAATTCGCTAACAGTTTCATTATCAAAGATTGTAAGTTCATCAAATTCTAAGCACAACTTCTCATAGTTGTAATTGTGATGAGAAAAAAGAATACCTGGATAAAGTGATTCCAAGAGTGAATACACTCAGTTGGTAGGATCTTGTACCATTCTCGAATCCTTCCTTTAAGAGTGAGAGTGAATAACCTGCAAATTTCATTGTCTTTAGTGATGTTGAAACATTTGCATTTATGTATAAATTGATCAACATGATCTAAAGCAAAAATGAAATTCTCACCATCATATTGCAGTTCGTATATTGATTCAAGTTGTCTCTTAGGTATACCTATGGTAGTCTTACGCGAACTAAAAGCATGACCCAATGTAGGAATACAAATAGGAGCCATGGCTAGTTAAAAATGTTAAAACAAGATTTCAATCTGCCATTCATAGCCTGTGCCCTCCTTCTAGCGCCTATGCAAAATGTTTAGCAGCTTCAAAATCCTCGCAAAAACATTGGGGATAATCATTCTGTCCTAGGCTAAAGGCCTCTTTTCCGCTGGAGTAGTGTCTGAATGTTAAATTAGGTCGAAATACCAACCTCATTACTTAAAATACAACTTTCATTCATTAACGGGAGAAGAGATATCGACACTTCTTCTTGCCGATTAGGCAAGAGAATGATCAAAACATCTCAAATGCTCACCAACATGACTAAGTTATGTCTTATAATTAGCCTAACTATTCTAACCTAATTGTCTTTATATAGTATTAAATTAATATTAATTATTATTAATCCTAAAGTAACACACTGTTAATGCTACATTTATCGTTAAAGTCTTTGTTAAGTGCCAAAGTATTCTTAATTATCTCATATGTCAAATCTAAACTAATATATTCTATGTTATTATGCTAATTAACTATCTATACTATATAAATAAATATATCTTATATTATAATATATTCCTAAATATTACTAATATAGTTCTAATGATAATTCTAAATATTTAATCTAGTTTATTATGAGATTATAATATATCTATGATAAACTATAAAATGAATGTTAGCTAAATAATGTTATTTATTATTCTAAGGAAACATTTAATAGTATCTTAGTTAAATACACTACCATATTTAGAATTTAAATTATTCTAATTTCTTTAAGTTATTATTATTTATTGAAAGTAAATGTTAAAAATGAATTAATAATTAGTATGCTAAAGCTTACTCTAAAAAGAAAAAGAAAACTGATTTCTAATGTTAATTGTTATTGATTGAAAATAAATGAATTAATATACAATATATTACATTATTTATTATGATTGATTTTCTTAGTATTTTGAATAATGATTAAAATCAATCAAGAAGTTTGACTAATATAAGGACTCAACCTTGCCACTGAAAATCAAGATGTTTGCCTTTAACCAAAGAGGACTTTTATGTTGAGATCATTTACAAATACAAAATTAATCTAAAACAAAAATCCTATCTCGAACTAAGATGGGATAGCCCTCTCTTAATCCGAGAGAAAATTAAATACAAACAGGGGAAATACAGGTTTATGATTGAATTCACTATGTAGTTTCCATTAATTAAAAGAAGAAATTCATATTTAATTAATGGGATAAAAGCAAAATACATTTGCGAGTTAAATATAAGAAATTATTATTTAATCGCAAATATATTTCAGTGAATTTGTTATAGATCCGATTTCGTTCTGCCTCTTGGAGATAGCTCCTGCAAAGCTTCAAATCATATCAAAATTGAACCAACAGAAATGTTAAGTATCAATAAGAAATTTATTTTAGAATAGAAATCGAAATCAGTTATAAAATAGGGGGAAGGACTGGTTTAATCGAATTCGCCATGTAGTTTTCATTAACTAAAATAAGATATTCATATTTAATTAATAAGATAAAAGCAAAATAAATTTGCGAGTTAAATATAAGAAATTATTATTTAACTTCAAATATATTCCAGTGAATTCGTTATAGATCCGATCTCGTTCTGCCTCTTCGAGATATCTCCTGCAAAGCTTCAAATCATATCAAAATTGAACCAACGGAAATTTTAAGTATCAATAGAAATATGTCTTAGAATATAAATCAAAATCAATTACAAAACTTGGACACAAATAAAAAATTCAGCATTCAGGTAGAAATACTCATGAATGGAAATTCAAAATAATGCCAAAGCTTTGCTTACAAAATATGCACTCATTGAGAATTTGAGACCTATGATTTTATTACATGCATAAATGCTAAGCAATATTACAAAGGCCAAAAACGCTCTTACAATCTTTACAATCACCTCCTCTACACAAAACAGAAATGCCAAAAGTGCAGATTGAATGATAGCAAAGAATCCCCTACGCTGGATTGCGACCCTTTCTCCTTCTCATCCTGTAGTGTCTCCTTCAAACCGTTGAAAAACTGATATGAAGAATTTTTTCCCCCCTTATTAAATGTATTTCTGATGATTTATATAGTGTTACCTTCGAATTTCTCTTTGCCAAAAATACACTTGGTTGAGCTAAAAGAAATGTGACTAAGAGATTCGAATCCCTATCTCCACCTATCCTCATTATATTTGGGGATAAATACCCCAATTCCTAGCGCTAATATTGATTGTTAAAACCCAAAATAGCCAAAATAGAACTTTATGATAGAATTGAAGTCTCCGGCGGTCAACAAACTGGGCGCGTTGCATGGACTGTTACGTGTGATCGGTTGGCTGTCCTGCAGTGATAACAGATGTTAAATATAAATTCTAATGTCGGTTTTAAATAAATTTGTTAATTGAAATGTTACCACGGCGGTCTACAACCTTATCACATATTCTAACATTTGCAAATGCGGTTATAATATTTTTAAATGTCGTGGATTTTCAATAAAGTTTTAGATCCAAAAAACCATCAAATTTTGTAATAGCGTTGTATAAAGTTTAAGTCGATAGTTACGAATACACATATGACTTTAATCTTGTTGGTTCATATTAACCCACCGAACTTTCATAGTCTGATGCATATGTTTTTTAACACAACGAAATTTGTTGTATCATGTTATTTCATGGTCCAATGTATTTTTATTACATAGTATACAAGTGGTTTTTTTTTTTTTTTGGTTTATAAAGTTTTTTATTAATATATTTAACCCATGAACGTTTGTTATATCATGACTTTATTTTGTGCTTTTTAATACATAGTTCATAGATGGGTTTTATAAAAATGTTTTTCTTTTTTATATTAATGTTTTTTGGGTTTTATTTTGTTTTAAATAAAGAAAAAATATAATTAATCTAATGTTTTTACAAATTGTTAAAGTTGTGAAATTATATTTATTTATGTATAAAATGGATAAAATGATAAATTAATGATTCACTTCTTTATTAATGGATATGTCAAACCAAGTGAAGGAGATAAACAATTAATGTGGAATGCAAAATGATGCGCTAAGTCATGTGGAAGAAATGCCAACTAGTGAAGTCAAATACCAAATGCGAGCTGATATGGCAACAGAACGTGCCACTTTGTCTTCAATCGATCAATTATGAAAATATTCCATGAATGCAAAAGGCAACAAGGAGGGGCAAAAATATGATCAAAACCATGAGGCAAGTGGTAAAGTTTCAAAAAGTCAAGAATTTTTTCAAAATGCCAATAAAGAAGGGAATTGGAAAATGAAGGATCCCTGAAATCAAACAAATATAAAATAAAAGGCCTTCAAACAAGTGCATTTCACAACGACTAATCCAAATGAGGTCAAAACGAATTAATATAGATCAATAAGAACAAATCGAACCCATTTAGGTCTTTCCTCATTTTCAAATTTCAATAGTAGTACTTATCAAGTAATCGTTTAAAAGGGTCCCCATTTTTCATTTATAAGTGAAAAATGGGGGAGTTGTACTTCTCTACAACACTAAGTTAAAAGAGTAATAAAATTGATAAATCAAGCAAAGCAATGGCTTCCAAAAATATTTTAGTTGTCAATCCTCTACAACCCCCTATTGTATATGTAGAGCACATTCATTTGGCTGACAGAGACTTCAAGGTTATTGACACAGTCAGAGAGTTTAAGCTTCTTAAGCTCCATTGCTAGAGCCAAGAAAAATCCATAGATCACGCTGATGAAGTTTTTATTTGGGAGTCAAATTTGCCAAAATATGTTTTCCCACAGACCTTCCAGTGCCCAGAAGTGATTAGACTATGTCAATCCTGTTATTTCCCTGATCAAAGAGCCATAGTAAACTATGAAAAATGAAGTTCTTTTTACTATTTCAGCTGATTCTATCAACCAAATTCTCCATATCCAATCCAGGCCATATGAAGTTCCTTTGTCCATTGAAGCCCTCACTCAGTTATACTTAGATCTGGACTTCCCCAAGAGGTTCCAGATATTCCAAACCTTCATGCCTTCTTTTGTAGAAATTCCCAAGATAAATCCTCCATACCCTTCTGCAAAATTTTCTGAAAGGACAAGACATATAATCTCTATGTTGTCTTTTATTCTTTGTTATTTCACAGATGAAAATGTTGATGTTGCAATGCTAGGTTTTTTGTCTACTTTCATACCTGGTCAGCCTCCTGCTACAATTTTTAATTTTTCCCAAAACCTTGCTGACAATATTCATGAACAGTTGGTTAAAATGCATTCTTGAGGGGGTTTCAAGTATTCCTCAGTACTATTCCACGTGTTTTTATACTTTCAGTCTGAGAAGTTTGCCATCAACCTTCAGAAGCTTAATGTTGAAGGAAACCCAAAATCAGTCATCTTTTTCACTTCCTTGATAAGGAAAGACTCCACTGAATTCACATACACAGATTTTATTGATTCCTTCATTCATCCTATGGTCAATTTGTTGAATAGTAGCAGGCAGCCCAGAATTAGTGAAGAGATTGTGAAGGTCCTACAATTGTCAAAGCATAATAGCAGAGGAGATTGGTACTTGTACCAAAATCATACTGAAATAAAAGTATATGGATCAAGTCTTGTTCCATATAAACTGCCCAAATACCTCCCTATGAGGTTGTTTTCCCTTGAGAACATAAGGCAGATTCTTATTTTAGATGCAATTAATTTCTTGGCAACAAAGAAGAAAACACAGTTCAAATTGAAAAATCAAGTTGGCCCTTTTATCTGTAACAATAGAGATGCAGGCCCAGAGGTTGAAAATCATTTGTAGGAATTCAAGTTTAGCCACGATTTTCTGTGGTATTATGATCCCCTAGGAGTTGTAAGTAAAATGAGAGTCAAATGCAAACTCACTCCTTATGTACATGAAAATAAACCAGAGATTGAGAAATTCTCCAACCAGTCTAAATGGTCAGAGAACACCTTGATAGAGGTAGAGAAGCAAGGTGAGACTAGTCAAACTTTGCAAACTCCTGCCCAATAAGACAAGAACTAAAAGAGAAATAGAGAGGAAGGACTATATACTATAGAGACTACAACTGAAACTAAATTTAAATTGAGATACAATAAAAAGCCAAAGTTAAATCCTGCCAATAAAGAAATGGAAACAATAGAGGCGATTGATACAGAAAAACAGCAAAGGACAATGCACCTCCTACAATAATTGAAGAGGAACAACAGTCTACAACTTCAAACACTGATCTTATTAAGAAGCATCACAGTATTGAAGTTTCCTAATCCAAAAAATCAGCATACAAGGAGATGGATATCAAAGAAAGATACAAAAAAATCAAAGCCATAAATGAAGAAATTAAAACTGAAATATATTCTCAGTATCTAAAAAAAACTCCTGGCATCCAGAATAGGCTACTTTCTCCCTTTGACTATAAGAATAAAAAGATGCAAATGACATTTCTTCAACCCACAATTCAAACTCCCAAGTCATCTTCTAATTACAAAAATATAGATTTTGAAGTCTTGGCCTAGGATATTCATCCTGTGGACCAAATTGAGTTTCACAAACAGGCAAGGGAGATTATTAATTCTACAATGACCACCAAGGCCATGAGTGTACAAAAGCTGGAAAACACTCTTGTAAATATCATAGATCAACTCAAATTGGGAAAAACATCTTCACAAGCAAAAGACAATAGAATTAAATATTTGGAATAATTAGTAATTGAAGTAGGATATGATCCTAAAAATGTCAAAGTTGCAGAGGAATTGATAAAGAAGAAAAATGCAGACATTGTTGCATTAAAGAAGCAACAAAAGCTGCCCCCCTACAAAACATCTTCAAGCAAAGGAAGTATTACAGGATAGAAATCTGAAAGATGAGATGATGAATCTCATTCTACAGTTGGCTGCTTAGATAAAGGAAATGGAGAATGAAATGGACAAGTTGGTCTAGGAGAAAGAATCCAACAAAGAAAATACCCCAGTCACTGTCATTCCTGTAGTCACTACTGTTGTACCTTCCACACTAGCAGAATCACTCGCTCCTATAGTCCCCATGGCTACAAAATTACCTATCACTTCATCAACAACTTTAGCAACAGAGTCTTCAACAACAACAGCACGACATTCTGATAAAGCAAGCAAGTTAGTAAAAGCTATGCAGGACATGTCGATTCAGACCAATGAGATTAACATACTTAAAGAACAGCTTAAAAGTCTGGAAGATGAAAAGAAACTTGCTAAGATAATGCATAAGAATGAAGAACAAAGAGAAAACAGATTGAATGAGCAATTGAGGAAGTTAGGAAAATATCTAACATTGAAAGAACCCATGGCACAAGCCAGGCAACAACTTTGGGCCAATATCATTGAATCTGTCAATGATATTTGGCCATCCATACAAGTTATAAATGAACAAAAAGACTTAGTCAAAACTGCAAGAGAAGATGTTCAAAAGATAAAAGAAGAGCTTGGTAAGAAACCTGAAGAAGCCCTTGAAATCATCAAGTTTCTAAATTCCAAAAATAGACAAGAACTTGAAGAAATTGGAATTAATGACAGAATAGAAACCATCCTAGAAGTTAGGAAGGTAATTTCTAAGAAGAATTTTATGGTACAACTAGAGGAGAAATGCCAAAACATGGAGGTTGCTATCACAATATTTATGATGAAATTTGATGTCCTAAGGCAAAAAGGCCTTCCAAATCCATTAGTTATCAATGAAAAACTAATGTAGTAGGATGACTATGATAAGAAAATAAGAAAAGTTGCCAAGGATCAGGCTAATCTGCCTACCTCACAAGGTATTCCAACAGGGAAGGTACTTTACAAAAACTTTGAGAATTTGTTTACCTACAGCATGAGGTGAAACACATATTTTTCAACAAGCCTACATTCTCAAAGTATACTGAAGCTGATGAGATATTCAGGAGGATGATGAAGATCAAATTACCAGAGGCAGAATTTTGGGAAAAAATGACTAATTTACTATGAAGACAGTTTGCAGTAAGAAAAGAGCAATAAAATGAAAACATGATAGTCACAGTTTACAGTGAAAAAGAGACAGTGAAAGAGTATCAGTTACAATTTAAAGTGTATCAGTTGAAAGATTAAAGTGAAAGTCAAAACAGAGATAAGGGTGTCAGCGTGAAAGACACTCAACCACAACCCTCGTTGAGCAACAACAAAAATAGAAATTAGCAACAAACTGAAGACAACAAACAGTAATTTCAATAAAAATAGGGACAACTAGCATTAGTTAGAAAGTTGTCACTATCTTCTTGCATGAAGATATTTATTTTTCCATGAATAATTCCTAAGTTTGTTTTAGGATATTTTGTATGATTTTTTGTATAAATACTTCTCATTTGGAAGTATTGAGTGTGGATGAACTGTTGAACATTTCTATAGTTGTACTATTATAAACCTAAGGGTGATTGTACCAATTTCAAGTCAGCAGACTCGATTAAAGCAATAAAGCATTAAATTATAGGATTCATGTGTTGGGCCACTACAATGAAGTATTTTCACTTGTTTCTTTGCCAATTTATCATGCTTTCCATCAATACTTGTATGTTGTTCTAAATCTAAATGATAAATCAGGAGTATTATTTCAGATTATGTTAAAAGCACTCTGTCTTGAACTGTTTATCATTTATATGTTTTCCACTGATATCTAGACTAAGCAACCCTTAATTGCTCCCTACTTTTGATTGACCTCTGCCCTTTCACTCATTATCCAGATTTGAGAACCCTTAATTTCTCTCTTACCCTGATTGAAACCATTTCCACCATCAGCCTTGAAGATCTGAAGTAACTCAACTATCTTTCCCTGTAAACATTTCCCTTTAGACCTTGATCCTGATCTGACTGCTTGACACATTGACTCCATTATCCCAATGGAATACAGATCTACATCTATCCAAGTAAGTGATTTCACTACCAAATCAAATAAAAATCCAAAACCAATTTACCCTACATAACTAGCCTAAAATCAACTAAAATCAACAAAGATAATTCATATAGAGAGAGCCCTTTCTGAGCATTAGGAAGGCTAGATCCTAAGGCTTAAAACTAGGTTTCTAGTTACCTCTAATATTCTTTAAAACAAAATAAAAAATCTCACAACTTTTGAGAATTATTGGAGTGATAACATACTGGTGACTCCACTGGGGACTCTAACCAGTCCTCAGTCTTTAAAATTAATCTTAAAGGAAATATTTTCACTTATCTTTTCACCTTAAGATTGTTTTAAACAATGGTGAGTATCTTTTCATAAAAAACTATAATTCTGGCTTCCAGAAGAGTCTACTATACCATGTCTAATCCAGATCCAGAACCTGCTGTCATAGTAGATAATCCTGACATAATTGTAAAGAAAAGCAAAAAAGTAGAAAGTTTATGTAACAAAAATTCATTAATAAAAGCAAATTCTCTTCCAAATAAACTATCAAGTTAACAAGACATTGAATTTGATTTAAGTTTTGAACAATCTTTGTTTAAAACTAAATCAGAAAGTGACATACATAATAGTGTAATAGATCCTGATTTCATTTCATTCATTGAAAGTAAGAAGGAAACTGTTTCGCTAGATTCAGATGAAAAATCCTTAGAATTTTATGATAAACTTGATGTTATAACTGCAACTTTAATTAAAGAAATTGATGAGGCTTACCTTCAACATTCAGTTGAATTGACTGCTTTATCTGCCTATACCGCTAAGCCTTCTACCAGAAATTTAGACACCAGTCATTTAGAATCTGTAGGTTCATCCTTGTTTACTACCACCTCATCCATTATTTCCACCACACTTCATTCCACATATTCATTTTTTCCCAAGCTTCCACTTCAACCTAGAATTTTATTTCCGTCTCCCAACACCTCAAGTTCATCCCCTAGAATTTCTACTGGTTTTTCTAGTACTTCATTATCATTTCCAAGCACCTCTTCTAGCATCCGAACTACATATTCTAATATCCCAATCTCATCTACAAGTGCTTTAACTACATTTGCTAGTACTTCAAGTTCTTCACCAAGTACTTCAAACTTACCTCCTAGCCAAGCTAGAATCCAAGCCATGGCTGCCAAATATGCCCCATTGGTCCTACAAGCCCCTCTAAATTCCATGCCCCAAGATTATCAAAGAAAAATCCCTCAATTTAATGGAACCACTCACTACACTACACAACAACATGTTAATAAAATGACAGACTACTTTGAACTGCATGAAATAGATGATGTAGATGTTTAAATGATACTTTTTGCTCAAACTTTAGTTGGTGATGTTAAAAAGTGGTTTAAAGGTTTACCTGCTGGTAGTATAGCTGATTTAGCTGTTATCCATAGGATGTTTCTTAATAGATGGGAAAAGAAGAAGAATCCATTACAAATTTTGTCTGAATTTGAAAACAGAAAAAGAGCACCAAATGAAGCAGTTCTGGACTATTGTACAAGATATAACAATATTTACAATGCAATCCCTACTAATCTTAAACCTCCTCCAGACTTTGCACTAATCAAATTCCCTGATGGATTTGATACAGATATGGCATACCAACTAGGAGAGAGGAATCCATAAACCTTAGAGCAGATGCAAAGTACTGTTGTAAGTGTATAAGCAAACTTGTTAGCCAAAAAAACTAGATTGAGAAATGAAAGGAGAGTGACAATAAAAGAGGAAACATCAAACTCAGATCTGAAAATAGATAGCTTAGAAAAAACATTAGAAATAATGATGGATATGTTAGAAAATATGGAAAGAAAGCCACAGTGGAATAACCAACAACAAGGACAACAAATAAGAAATCCCAATTTCAGGAAAAACACTAACATTGGAAAATCTAGAGAGTCAGCACCTGACCAAACAATAAGACCACCTTTCCAAGAGAACTATACTGAAATTTCTCACCAAAACGAAGATGATGAAGATACTCATATCAATCTAATGGGCATTAATGATGATAACACCATTTTTCTTACACAAGAAGAACATGAGTTATATGAATTACAACAATTACAATTAGAATCTGGTGAATCTTTTTATTACAAGAAAGGTTATGAGTATGCAATTAATGAAGTTCATAGGCAATATAACCTTAGGAGAAAGAAAAATGTAGAGCCCTCTACTAAGAAATCTACCCAAAATCAAACAAAGAAAACAACAAAGGTTCCTACAACTAAAGTACTACAAATCCTCCCTAGGGAAACCCAACATAATTCAAGTCCTAATCAGAAAATTTCAAGTCCCAAAATTTCACCTAGTCCTAAAATTGTTGACATAACAGATGTTGTTGTTCAAACACCAGCAGATCCTCAAAAATCTGCTGCTGCCAAGACAACAAACTCTGCTAAAACAAAAATTTAAGATCCAAAAACATATGTTGTTGATCACCAATCAATTGATCCTAAAACAACAGATGCCAAAACTTCCACTGCATCTCAAACTGTCCTTGAAAAGAAAATTAAAAGCAGTAAAACAGTGGAAACACAAATAGAAAATGAAAAGCCAACTGTAGAAAGGGAAGATAAACACACCCAGACTACAATTACAAAGGAAGAAATAATTTAGTTAGGAAAATCACAAACACCATTCAACATCCAAACTGAAATTTCCAAACTGAAGATACCAATTCCTTTGACAGAGTTGGTAAAACATGACCTATACAAATCACACATCACTGAAACTGTAAACATGAATGATGGAGAAGATTCAATTAATTTAAGTGATGATCAACCAGAACTAATCTTTGGTCCTGAAGTAAATGGAAAACACCAATAAGGAGGAGTTCCTCCTTTCTACATTAGCTTGACTGTTCATGACCAAATATTACATAATACAATGTTAGATTCAAAATCTTCACACAATTTGATGCCAAAAGTAATCATGGAAACCTTGAATTTAGACATCACTAGACCTTATGGATATCTCTTCTCATTTGATTCCAGTAAAGTGAAATGTTTAGGTTTAATCAAAGATTTATGTGTCACTTTAGTTCAATACCCTGGAAAAAGCATGGTTATGGATATTGTAGTAGCTGACATCCCTCCTAAGTATGGAATGTTGTTATCTCGCTCATGGGAAGCTAAACTGCAGAGATCTCTACAATTAGACATGTCTTATGCAACAATATCATTTTTTGGCCAACCCAAGAAACTTTACAGAGAGACATTAATAAAATACATAGTTAGTAGTGTAGAAATACCTCGAAACTATCCCATCTATTCTACACCTACTGATATGGACTCCTTCATTTTATGTAATTCTGATTTTGGTATAGAGAACAACACAGAATTAAAACAGAAAGAGAAATACCCAGACAATGAAAACATTTTTCATGAATCAATGTGGCATTTAGACTTTGATGGATCAGTTAACAAATTAGGAGCTGGAGTAGGAGTTTGGATACATAACATGGAACATAATCATTCTGACGATCATGCCTTCAAATTAAATTTCAAATGTACCAATAACATGGAAGAGTATGAGGCTCTAGTTTTAAGATTGCAAATTGTTAGAAATTTAGGAGGAAAAAGAGTTTCAATCATGGGAGACTCTGATTTAATTGTGAAACGGATTAGAGGAGAATATTCTGTATATAATCCTAGATTAAGCCAATATAGAGAAATAGTTTTAGATTTGATCAAAAAATTGCTTGAATCTAACTTTGTTGTAATTCCTAGAAAACAAAACATACAGGCACACTGCTTAGCAACTTTTGCTAGTACTTGAAATCTGCCTTTTCAACCAAATCATCAATATACAGCAGAAGTTAAACACAGGCCTACAATACCAGACAATCTAAAATATTGACAGATATTTTCACAATATGAACAAATCTATCACTTCATGAATGTTGAAGGATAATTTCAGAATTGTAACATAGACACAGATTGTACAATAGATCAAACCATAGATAGTGAGATTGATATAAACAATGTAAATGTAAATAATTTAGATTTCACTAAACCCACTAAATTTACTCAAGTAGAAATAGATAATTTAGAAAAGGTAGAAATAGAAGAATTAACTGATGATGATTCTGACATTTTAAACCTTAAGAATAACTTTTGACCCAAGGGATTAGCCCCTTTAGAAGATCTTTTTGATTCAAATGATGTTGCAAGAAAACCAAAGATGGAACCATTAAGATCTAATATAGAAGAACGCAATATAGGAACAAAAATGAAGTCTAAGATGATAAAACTTTCAAAAGCCTTACCTCAAGAAGAAAAATTGAAATACATAGCTTTGTTTAAGGAATTTCAAGATGTATTTGCATGGAGTTATGAAGACTTAAAATCTTATGACACTAGCATAATACAACACAAAATACCCATAAAAGAAGATCTAAAACCTTTCAAACAGAAGCTCAGAAGAATTAATCCAATTTTATTGCCTTTAATTGAAAAAGAGGTTAAGAGAATGTATGAAGCCCGGATCATTGCACCAAACAAATATTATAATTGGGTTTCAAACCTAGTTCCCACTAGGAAAAAGACAAGGAAAATCAGACTGTGTGTTAATTTCCAGAATTTAAACAAAGTGCCCTTAAAGGACAATTACCCTCTCCCCAAGATGGATCACATTTTACAGAGGGTGGTTGGTTCATCCAAGATTTCATTGCTTGATGGATTCTCTGGACACAACCATATTTTAGTTCAAAAATAAGATCAACCAAAGACTGCATTTACTACTCCTTGGGGTACTTTCATGTATGTGAAAATTCCTTTTGGATTAATGAATGCAGGAGCTACTTTCCAGAGAGCTATGGACATAGATTTTTATAAATAAATTCATGATTTTCTTGTGATTTATCTAGATGATATTACTTTATTTTCAAAGACTGAAAATGAAGATATAGCTCATCTCAGACACGTGTTTATCAAATGCAAGAAATATGGTATTTCTTTAAATCCTAAAAAGACTCTGTTTAGACTCAAAGAAGGTAAATTATTAGGACATATCATATCTAAAGAGGGGACTAGGATAGACCCAACTAGAATAGAGGCCATTCTTAACATTAGTTATCTTAGGAATATTAAAGAATTGCAGGCTTTCTTAGGTAAAATAAATTTTCTCAGAAGATTCATTTCAAACTTAGCAAAATTAATTGGAGAACTAAACAACATGTTGAAGAAAGACTCAAAACTTAAATGGACAATGGGGGCCAAACAATCATTTGAATCAATCCAACAGGCCCTTACAAAAACACCAGTCCTAATAAGTCTTGATTTCAAAAAAGATTTCATTATTTTTTCTTTTGCTTCAGAACATACTATTGTTGCAGTCTTACTGCAGAAAAATGATCAGGGCTATGAGAATCCCATTGCTTTTTTCAACAAATCACTTAGAGATGCTATTCTTAAATATAACATAATGGAAAAGCAGGCACTAGCATTAGTGAAATGCATCAAAGACTTTAGAGTATACATCTTATATTCACATATCATTGCTTATGTTCCAAATTCAGTAGTGAAGGACATTCTGACTCAGAATGGGCATGATGGTAAGAGAGGCAAGTGGATTGCCGCCATTTTGGAATATGACATGGAAATTAAGCCCACCAAACTCATTAAAGTTCAAGGTTTAGCCAAACTCATGGCTGAATCAAACTGTCAGGCCTTAGATATTAATTTTATTGCCCCAATTAGATGCTCAGGAAGAGATGGAAAATCTAGAGATCAATGAAGCCTTTTCAGACTCACCATGGTATGCAGATATCATATTTTTATTACTTAATTTACAAGCTCCTCATGGATTGTCAAGAACTAAAGCTAGATTTTAAAGTTAAAGGCAATGAAATTTTGTATCATAGATAATGCACTGTTTTGGAAAGATCGTGGTGGCATTTTATTGAATTGTTTACTTAAAGAAGAAGCTGATAAAGTTTTGGAAGAGTTTCATGTAGGTGATTATGGAAGTCAACTACAGATAAAATCTTGAGGGATGGTTTTTACTAGCCTACACTGTTTGCAGATGTGAAAAAGTATGTGACCTCCTGTCACAAATTCCAAATATTTGAAGGGAAGAAAAAGTTGCTACCTTTACCCCTTAAACCCATCTCTACAGAAATGCCCTTTCAGCAATGGGGTCTTGACTTCATTGGTGAAATTCACCCTCCATACTTAGCCTAACACAAATGGATTTTGACAGCAACAAACTATTTCACCAAGTGGGTAGAAGCCATTCCATCTAAGCAGGCCACTGATACTATCATAATCTCATTTTCAGAAAACAATATACTGTCTAGATTTGGATGCCCCCAAAAGCTCATTACTGATAATGCAACTACTTTCAAGTCTAAAACGATGATTGAATTCTGTAACAAATACCACATTACACTTGGCCATTCCACTTCTTATTACCCTCAAGGTAATGGTCTTGTTGAATCCTCCAATAAAATCCTTGTGAATATCATCAAGAAACTACTAGAAGAAAATAAGAAAACCTGGAACAAAAGATTATTCAATGCCTTATGGGCAGATAGACTTACCACAAAGAAATCTATTAGTACATCCCCTTATCAGCTTGTTTATGGGATGAATTTTGTTTTTCCATCCTCTCTAGGAGTACTAGTGATGAAAATAATCCAAGAACTACAGGTTGAAACCAATGATATCCAGAGAAGGATAAATCTAACCATACACTTGCAGCAAACCAGGGAAGATGTCTATCTCAAGTTGTGAGTTTTTCAAGAGAAGATTAAAAATATATTTGATAGGAAGACTAAGGAAGATGATTTTTACATAGGTAACAAAATTCTTAAGTGGGATTCCAAGAGAGAAGAGAAAGGTAAACATGGGAAATTTGATTTCTTATGGAAAGGCCCTTATGTCATTTATGGTTACATAGGTAACAATGCATTCTTTTTGGAGGGGTTGGATGGATCAGATCTATCAGGTGGACCTATCAATGGTATAATGTTGAAGCATTACTATTCCCTAGAATAACAGTAGTTCACTTTGTTTACTTTACTCATTGTACATAACATTTCAGAGTTTAGATTGTATTGGATATTTTTCTAGCAAATTTGAAGCTCAAAGAGAAGGCCCTAAGCTTTGAAAGACAAAATATCATAAGTATGAATAATGAAGACCTTAGAAAATAGTTTAAAGGCCAGCACAGTCAGATTCAAAGGCTACTAGTCTCAAATTTCTTGACATTTCACCAAGAAATGCCATCCCCATGTGGAGCCACTGTTAGGGTCATATAATAATAGGATTCATGATTTTGAATTGACTTTGATTAATCTTATAAATATGTACATACTTTTCTTTCTGCAAATTGTTTTCCCATATTAGAAAATTAAAAAAATGTAAAGAGGGTAAAAGTCCTAAAAAAAAAATCAAAGGACTTGAAAGAAAAGATATCAAAAAGAATATAAAAATGGACCCCAAACAAAAAGAGATAAAAATAAAACATGAAAGTGATGCAAATCCAAATGGAATACTATTTACTTTTACTGCAAAATAAGATTGTGTGCAGCTTGTTAAAATGCCACAATCCAAGAAGGTCAAACTGCTTAATCTTGACCCTTCATGATTAAAATTTCATGTTGTTAGATAGAGAATAAAGATCTATCCAAACGGTTTAATCTTGGAAAATCAATAATTAGGTAGATAATAATAAGGATCTCAACAGTTTAATCTGCGCCCTTGGAAGAAATAAGGATAGAAATTAGTTAGTTTGTTGTTTAAAAGAAAATGGATAAGGGTTTGCAAGATCAAATGCACCCATGTAAAATGAAGAAAAAATGTTAGGTAGCAGACAGTAGAAGGTACGGCTAAGCCACAAGGCTGGATATCGTAAAATTGGCCATTTCATTTACTAACTTCCTTCAAAAAATCATCCCCCTTGTAAAAATACTCCATCCCCTCCATTTTCATTCTTTCCCCTTATTTCACTCTTTTCCCCTTGCAAAAAGCCCTTTTCCTAAGTTAAAAAACATTTTTTTACTTAAGAAAAGAGAAACCCTTTTACTAATTTCCCTTTTATTCAAAAATACCCAAAAAACCCTAAAATAATTTTATCCTAAGTATATCGCTAAATGTTATATCGACCCACTATGAAGAAATATACCACGATATCATGTTTTACACTATTCTTAGTGTATTTGACATCTCGCATCACATTTCATTATTAACATTAACTTAATGTATTAACTCCCATATTAACCTCTACCCCGTATTAATATAATTCCTTTATGTATATCCCCCACTCATATCTTTATTTTAACCTATGGGTTTTAAATTCTCCACATGTTATATAATCCCGCATCCCATAGGTTAAATTATTAAACACCGTCTATCAATATTGGTCCCACTTGCTTTAACCGCATTGGTTATATTAATTAAAACATCGACCATTTAAATATATAACCATTAGTATCTCAAAAACCCCGATTATGTGTAGTAAAAATAGTTTAATTACATATAATCTCCCACAACCTTTAAACCCCGGGGCCCCATGCCTTTCTCGAAAAGCCAAGACTCTATTGCATCATCCTAACTTTCCAAACTTCATCCATCGCATCCAACGACCGACATAGGTTATCGCACGCTTCATTTCCCAATAGTTAGTATACCCCCAAGCCTTGCGAAATACATAGTCGCATCTCCCTATCCGGCTACGTGTCAAAATTTTATTGGATCGAACCATTCAAAATAAAACAATCAAGACTTTATTCATCGTGAAAACCGCTGGTTGCTTTTCTCCCCGCGCCCAAACCGCCCTATCAATTCAAAATCGACCACCCATTAAATGCATTCACTCTTAATATCGCATAAAATCACCCATTTGCACCTTTTTTTCACCTTTTTGTTATATTTACACTCAAGAAGCACTCCTAACCACTTTTTCAGCTACGGTCACGTTGCTGTCAGACTCTCATTTTAAGCCCAATTCACTCGTAATTCGAATATATTTGATGAAACATAACATTTCGAAGCCAAATCAAGGCTTATAAAGACTCCATAAGCTTTCTCTAACCTTAAAAAATCCTCCCACACGTAAAAATCTTCATTTTCTAGGTATTATTCAAAAAGAAATCGTACCTATTCCTTGATTTAAAAAAGTAATACCGCTTAATTGAATCATTTAGAACCTTTACATGCCAAGAGAAAGCCCTTTTCCTTCATAAAAGCTCTTTTCTCGTTAACCCCGGACCTACGCACAGATTCCCGAAACCTTGGACTATTAAAAATCGTAGATTGAGTAAAATGAAGAAGTTTAAAGCCTTCATACCTGAAAATACTTCCGTGCCTTTTAAATTCATTTTCTATACCATAGGTATCTTTTTACCAAATTCCAAGGTCTTCGAAACTACTTTTGTCATAAAAATGTACTAGAAGCCCTAGACATATGCTGCATAAGCTCAAGGTCATTGAGATTTCCTTTTTTATTACTGAGCTTACGTAAATTGAGCCGTATACCCTTTGCGCAATAAAAGATAAGCCCCTATTATATCCAAAAATCCTTCGCAAACTCATATAACTTTCAAAGGTGTCCCCAGCAGTCTCAAATCGTTGTTCTAAGGTCAAAAAGAGTATTATAATTGATAATTCAAGAAAATTAATGGCTTCCAAAAACATTGTACACTACGTTCTATACAACCCCCTTTGTCAGGAAATATAGAGCACATTCCATTCGTCGACACAGATCTTGAAGATTACTAATACAGTTGGATAGAATTCAACCTTCTGAGCTCCACTCGTTGGAGCTAAGGAAAAATCCATAGATCAGCTGATGTAAGTGTTCATTCCGGGAAGTCGAATTTTCCAAAAATATGTTGTTCCTAAAACCTACCAATGCCCTGAAGTGATTGTACACTATCAATCATGTTATTTTCCCGATCAAAGAGCCATCATAAACCCCGAAAAAAGAAGTCCCGCTACTATTACAACAGATTCCATCTAATGAAATGCTCCAAATAAAACCCATGCCTAATGAAATCCCTTTATCCATTGAGGCCCTCACTTAGTTATACCTCAAACTCGGACTTCCTCCAAGAGGTTCGAGATATTTTAGAACTTCATGCCTTCTTTCCCGTAGAAATTATTAAGATAAGTCCTCCATACTCTTAGGGAAAATTCTTCCGAAAGGGCAAGAAATATCATCTCCATGTTGTATTTCATTCTTGGCTACTTTACGATGAACATGATTATGTTTTAGTGTTAGGTTTTCTATCTACTTTCACACCTGGCCAACCTCCTCTACTTATTTTTAATTTTTTCCCAATACCTTGCCGACAAAGATTCCATAAGCAATTGGTCAAAATGCCTTCTAAAGGTGTTTTTAAATATCCATCATTTCTATTCCACATGTTCTTATACTTTCAGTTTGAGAAATTTAATATTAACCTTCAAAAGCTCGATGTGAAGGAAATCCACAATCAGTGATATTGCGAATTTCTTGATAAGGAAAGATTCAAATGAGTTCACCTATACGCATTTTACCGATTCTTTCATTCATCCTATGGTAAATTTGTCGAATGTAGCATGCAACCCGCAGTTAGTGAAGAGATTAATAAATTCCTCCAGATGTTAGAGCATAATAGGATGTGATTGGTACTTGTACCAAAATCACATTGAAATAAGAGTATATGGATCAAGTCCGTTACATAAAAACCGCCTAAATACCTCCCTATGAGGTTATTTTCCCTCGAATACATAAGGCAAATTCTTAATTCGGTATACGTTTAATTTCTTTGTGAGAAAGAAGAAAAAAAAGTTCAAGTTGAAGAACTAGGTTGGCCCTTTTATCTATAAAAATAGAGAGATGCAGTCCGCAGGTTGAAAATTTTTTGTTGGAGTTCAAGTTCACTCCCGGCTTCCTATGGTATTATGATCCCCTTGGAGTTATTATTAGAATAAGAGTCATGTGCAAACTCACTTTATATGTACATGAAAAGAAACCGTGAGATAGAGAAATTCTCCAATCAATCTCGAATGGTTGGAGAATACCTTAGTAGAGGAAGAGAAGCAAGTGATACTAGTCAAACTTTGCAAAATCTAGCCCAAGAAGGGATGTAAAAAGAAACAAGAGAGGAAGGATCTTATATTGCGTAGAGAGTACAACACAAACCAAGTTTAAATTGAGATACCGTAAAACGCCAAAGTTAAATCCCGATAATAAACAGAAGTAGAAATAATAGAGGTGATTGATATAGAAATCAGAGCAAAAGACAATGCACTCTCCTACAATAATTGAAGAAGAAGAACAAAATACTACTTCAAAGACTTAGCTAATTCATAAGCAACCCAATATGGAAGTTTCTTCATCTCACCAAAGTAGAAAAGGACATGTATATCAAAGAAAGATACAAAGAAATAAAATCCATAAATGAAGAAATTAAGACATATATATTCTCTCGCATTCGAAATAAACTCTTGGCATCCAAAAATAGGCTAGTTTCGTGCTTCTGAATATAAGAATAAAAAGATGAAGATGACATTTCTTCAACCTACAACACGTACTCCTAAGTCATCCTCATATTACAAAAAGATAGATTTTGAAGTCCTAGTCCAAGATATTCATCCTCTAGACCAAATTAAGTTTCATAAGTAGTGAAGGGGAGATTATTTAATCTACACGACCACCAAGGCAACATGAGTGAAAAAAAGATGCCAAACACTCTTTCCAATATCGCAGATCAACTCAAATTGGAAAAATATTCTTCATAGGCAAAAACACTAGAATTAAATCATTGGAAGGCCTATTAACCGAAGTAGGATATGATCCTAAAAATGTTAAAGTCGCTGCAGGAATTGATCAAGAAGAAAAATGTACATTGATGCGCCAAAGAAGTAACTAAAGTCGTCTCCCCGCAAAACATCCTCAAGCCAAGGAAGTCTTGCAGTGATACCAATCAGTAAAGATGAGATGATGAATCTCATTTTATAGTTGAATTCTCAGTATAAAGGAAATGGAGAAATGAAATGGACAAGTTGGTCCAAGAGAAAAAAAGATAAATAAGAAGAAAGTCCTTGGAACATGCTGATTCCCGTAGTTACCACCGTTGTACCTTCTACACTTGCTGAATCACCGGCACCTCACAATTCCCATGGCTACAACATTACCTATCACTTCATCAACCACTTCAGCCACACACTACAAGAAAAACGACATCGTGAGTGGTCATGCTTGTGACGCTGCACCTTTAAGTTCTCGTCACCAATGTCACACATGGTGATGGTCCTTAAAAAACGCGTCATTGTAATTGTATATAGTGATGGTCCTTGCATGTCTATCACCAAATCCATTTTCAATGACACTTTTGGTGAGGGTCGTTAAAGCGCCCATCACCAATTCTCTCCTTTGGTGACACTTCTAGCAGACGAACTTTTAATGACCGAAGCCACCCATGCTCTTTTGTTACTTTTGGTGACGGCCGGTCGATCGTTTGTCATCATTGGTAATCCAATGAGTTTTTGATGACATTATGTTCTTGTTAATATATTTTTTGTCAAAAGATAATGACCTAATACCATTATCGTGGAGTCTTTTTTATAATATTTCCAAGGCCAATATTAGTTAGAGCTTCGGTCAAATATTTAAGAAGCAATTAGTGTGTATCATTTCCTCAAGTAATGACTAGTCGAATAGAGTTTTCCTAAGAGTCAACACATGATTCATAAATATTAAGTTTATTATCTCAGAAAATCTCCATTTTCATAAAGCCCCACTAGTGTGTGTAGCACATATTATTTAATACATAATCAGGCTCGTCAATTCTATTAATGAGAAAGACCTCAACACTCCTTAACAATCAGCATGCCTTAAATTAATGCTTTGGGTGCTGCCACACTAACATTTCTTAGCACCTCGCATGTATTGGAACATATTTGTACCTCGGGAACATCTTGTCATGACACCGACTCGAAAGCACATGGTGGCACGCGCTAGTACAACATAGAACTCCCCTAGCATGTGTCGGCATGCATGTAGTCCCTAACATGCCCTATAACACCATGGCTAAATGCATTGACATACATTAGCACTTGGAAAGCGCCAATGCAACTTGGCATGTATTGGGACCGATTATTAGTGTGTCTAGCATGCCCCTTTTGGAAAAAGATAAAATATCGGCTTATTAACCCTCTTATTGGTTCTTCCTTTTGTTTCCTTGAAACTTTCTTTGACACATATTGACATACCCTCGCACTCGCACATTCTTAGCACCTCGCCATGTATTGGAATATCTTGGCACTATTTAGCACATATAATTAGCACACCGTGGAACTACCAACACACTTCTTTGAGACTTCTTGACATGATTTTATATTCCCTAGCATACCTTACCAATCCTTAGCATACCTCGTCACTACCTCCTCTGGCATGACAACTAGCACTCATTAACACAACTAGTCGGCACGCGCTCCTCATATTCATTAACTTCCATGGATTTTGACCTCCAGTGCTCCCTTAATGTTTTTTCATAGTACTACGTAACATTCCTCAACATGCATTAGTGTCACTCTCTAGAACACCTTAGCACTCTTCAACACGTACTTCCACTTCGTAGCATGCATAACACTCCTTGGACACATATCGGGCACTTGGCAAATATCGTGCACTTGGAAAGTCTTAGCATGCATGGAATATGTTGACATGCCTTGGTATGATTTGGCATGGTTTAATATTAAAAATGTTTGAGATCATAGTTGGAAAGTAGATGTGAAGCAACAAAGGAATAATCGCACTTAGAATGCATTAAGACTTTTCACTTGGCACCTATTGGTGCTCTAGTGTTGGTGTGCTCGCATGCCCCTCGTAGAAAAGGTAAATCGATGGCTTATTAACCCTATTATTTTTTTTATTTCATTGTATTTTATCCTGTTTCTCCCGTTTGTTGCCTTTCGACAACCCCCCGGCACGCATTGACACACTCGTTGCACATCTTGAGCATGCCTTATCACTTGGCACCTCTCTTAGCATGTTTGACATGCTGCTCGCACTATATGACACATCTTAGCATTCCACAAGCACGCCTCGACGCTCATTTCCTCACAACTAGCCTTTACACTTTTTTACGACTTGGGAACCCAATCAATTCCTTGTCTACCGTAGTTCATGTGATAATATTGGCTTTCTTTCAACCGCAACAACTCGACTCAATTACACCTACTATGAGTAGATTGTGTGTTGTTCTCCTAAGAAGTACCTATAACTCATCTTATGCCACTCATGTCCAAGCTCAACTAGTCCCACTTAACTATTTACCAAGACAAGGATCACATAATCTAGCCATGTGGCATAAAACAACCAGCAACATAGCTTACGCAGGAAAATATTTCATATCTATGTTCAGCTCATATAAACAAGAGAACATTAACTAAGAGTTTTCAAGAAACCACAAGATGCACAAGGCACACAAGATATGTAGCCGACACAAGTTGAGTGCCCAAAAAATTATACAAAACAATGTTCTATATTGAATTATCTAGAATAGTTTAAAACATGAGCATATAGCCAAAGGCAAGTGCCACATCTCATATAGCTAAAGGAAAAAATGTTTTTACTTAGCACAAAGTGATCTCCCTTTTTCTTAAAAACTATTATGTCAAGCTTCGTATACCGAAATAGTAAGCTTGCCTCCTCATAAATCCTATTATGAACTTTTCCTAACACACTTTGTCCTTTAGCACACTTTAATTTTTTGACACTCTCCGACGACACACTCTTAGTCATTCATTTCCACATGCATTTTCGACCTCCAGCCGTTATCCCTTAATATGCCCCGACACTCCCTAACACTCTTCAACATGCATCGACATTGTTCAACATGTGTTAGCATGCCTTTTTCATTCCTAACCGCATGTCCCTAACCCCTCCCTAGCTATCATGCCCTCGCCAACTACCCTTACTTAATTTACAACTTTGGAACCCAACCAAGCGCTGACTACAAGAGCTCGAACAAGTTATGGTTACTACAAATAGACTATGTTGTTGAGTTGTGTATCTTGGGAGGTACTTAACAAGCCTAGTGAGATGGGTTTGTGTGAGTTTGGTCACAAAAAGGCTCTGGGAAAAGAAGCCAAGCAAAGGGATTTTGGACCCAAGATGGGGTTTAAAATTTAAAAGAAAATTGATATTTCCTGAAGGTCTAAGTGGATAAAACCCGTAAGTTCTAGAGGTGGTTCCCAAGAGGTCTAGGAAAAACTATTGAAGGAGGCCTTAGGATGAAGGGGAAAGAACATCAAGTGAGAAGGAGCTCATTTCGATCAAAGTAAAGATAGATGTAGGGCCTTAAAGTAGGCCGAGTAAGAGGGCCGCAGTAACTAAGGCTGCTAAAGGGAGGCCATGATCATCCTCCAAGAGCAAGATCATCATGTGAGGGTTCACAAGAATCTTTGCGGTGACCCTAATGGCCGGGCCTCAAGCTAGGAAGCACGATGGCATATTTTTGGTTCTCTTACAAGGCAGATCGAGCTTAATAGAGGTTTCTCATGAGAATATAAAGGCTGTGCGATTTCAATGGTGTCTTTGTGTCAAGGTCACATCAACTCTCGAAATGTTGAAATTTGCAAAAAGAAACATTGAAATCGGAAACCGTAGAGCTGAAAAATGTACCCACACTAGTGAGGAATTTTGATGCAGGAGTGAGTGAATGTAGGGCGCCTAACTTTATTTTTCCCTTAAATAAATCGACAATAAATTGTAATTTCATCTCATAACAACTTGCGTTAGTTAACTAAGTCATGATGACTCAGTTAGCTCAAGAAACTCAAGTCGAGGGTATAAGATGAGGAATGTAGAGCGATTAACATAATATTTTTGGGGTCTAGTTGCAATCGATGTACGCTAGTGGGGTGCAAGTGGTGAAATTAGGTTAACTCAATTAAATGAGTTAAAATTAGTTTAAAATAGTTCTAACTAAGTGATGAGCTAGTGAGAGGTCAACTGAATTAAATTAGATTTAATTCATAATGAGTGACCACACCAAATAACTTTTAATTCACCAGTTAATAATTGCATCCATGTTAGTTCCGAGGAAGACCCGCTGAGACAGACAAGTAAAGGAACATAAATATCATTGTATTTATACAAAATTTTCCATGTGAAATTAAACACCGGGATGCCAGCGACGTGATTGCTATCAAAGGAAGACCGATTTTTCTAATTACTGTGGGAGCTAATTCCTCAGGGAATTACATGAGCAAGGCAGTGCTGAAGGAGAAGGTCGAGAATTGATAGTTACTGTACCAAGTTTACCCAGATCAACCGGGAGACAATTCAGCAGAGTGCTCAAGAATCTCATGAGAGATTAAGCATTTTATATTTCTACAATATTCCTTGAATTAACACACAACAGAGATAGAGCAATTTTGAGTGGTTTCTTTCTCCGTGTACACATCTTGTGTTGTGTGATTGATAATTTTATTCTCTTACTTATATGTGATTCATGACCGTATTTTGTTTTAAAATTGTTGGAAGGATCCAATATCTTATTTCTTAGCATGTCAAAATATCAAATTGAATCTCATTGGCCAGATTTTCACATGGCATCAAAGTTGCAGAATTTTTTGGGTGGCGAGTTTTTGTTAAGAGAATATAGATTCTCGGTGTAATTTTTTTTTAAAAAATAGCGTATTTGAATTTCTACAAACCACCCAAATGGAAAATGAATTCGGGAGCTCGTACGCGAGGAGATATGGTCGACGAAACAGCTCTTTTTTAGAAACTTTTGCGACGGTGAGATAATTACAAATGTGCACGAGTCAAAAACCCATATGCACTTGAGGTAATAGATCCATGCAAAGATTTCGAGGAGCAAAAGCAAGAGGTTAGGGACTTGGCTATCGAGAGGGAGGCGACCATTTCTCAACATGTAGCCTCATAAGTAGTTTGTTGAGTGGGGTCCCCCGAGGCATCATTTCCGCTATCTTTCTACATAATTTTGCATGTGCGTTTTGGGGGGCGAGTCAACCCGGCTTTGGGGCAGGGTTAAAGTCCTCAATTTTGATGTAAAATGGGCTTAACTAAGAATCGTAATGGGCCTCAAACCATGGTTTGAGACCATAGTATCTACGCGCTAGGTGTATATAAATAGATAGATAGTGTCTAAGATAAGTAGTTCAGCTTGGGAAAATGAATTATTGATGTTCTAATAAGTTTATGTGTTCGTAAGGGTTGTTTGGGTTGCTGAAAGGCTCCCGCCGTGTGCATGGAGACCTAGTCCTAGCTATGTTCGTACTCCGTTGCGTACATTTGCGCGGAAAGGTTTTGTAAGGGAAAGTGATGTATTGATTGAAAGATCCTAAGCTAATATAAAGGACAAGCTTTTGGCAAGTTCACTATGTTATGCATTTGAGTTGTTTACCTTATATTATGTTAAGATAATATTATTTGTCTTACTTATCGATGATTATGCAAGGATATCTAACATGATTATGAATGGTTATTGATGGTTAACAGATCCTGTTTAAATATCTGTATTGGTTAGATTTGGATCCTGTTCTCTGTTTATTTATCCGCGCTAAGGCAACAAGAATTTTGTGTTATTCTATTAATGATCGCGTATCTTTCATGAGACTCATATATATTGTTGTGCGCCTATGTATAAGTTCACATTTGATTTTTCTCGAGGACCAATCTTATTGTTATCCCTCGTGTGCGGTAAAAACCTCGGTTCCAACACCCCCACATCGCTTCGTGAGACTTTGGTTTGCGCAAGGCAGACGACCGCCGAAAGGGCTAGTAGTTGGAGTGTTTTTTTGGTTTATCCATAAATCTAAACCTGGTCGTAGCCAACAAATGGTTCCATGGTTTCAGTGACCGGATCATTTTGAGGGAGATTTGATGTTGTGAATCTATCAAGAAACGAATTACAAGACCTGGTTGGATAGAAAGATCCTTGAATTTGAGCTCCAAGAGAATATACACTAAGTTATCCGATGAACAATGGGTAAAAAATATATTTATACGTATGCATGAAATATTCTTTTTTTTTTCCTTTACATGAACCACAGGAGTGGTTGTCTTGCTTAGCTAAATTCCATCACCGTACAAAGGACGACGTAGTCACTAATTGGACTCTTGAATTGATCTTAGCAAGTAGAGAAGTTTGACAATAAGATCACCTGCACACGGCATATCACTATGTCGATCGCCTCTTGGGGGGGATTTGTGACCGAATTTTCCACCGACCAATTTGTGTCATATTCGAAGAAGAAAAGAATGTTTTTCAAAGGCCCGAGGGTAAGTTCCCACGCTCATTGAAATTATTACCGAAAATTTTATTGTGTGAATGGGGGTTGTCTTTGAGAACATACTTCCTTGAATGCATCAAAGAGGTTCAATTACATGCGTTGGAAGAATTTACCATGAATACTCGGTGCATTATTTACAGCCCTCCGAAGCCCAGATTTGATAGTGAACCTCGAACCGTAAACCCGCTAACTCAAGTGATTATGAAGAAGAAAGCTCATCACAAAAATACCCCTGAGTTCCGTTTTCCGCTCCATCCACTCCAATTATGAAATCAAATCATAGGACACCTACTCCACCGCCATCCATCTCCACCGCGACCTCCACCTACCCCCGAGTAAATATGGCCGCATCAATGAATTTACCTAATTTTAGAGGTGCCTGAAATGAGTGATATTGATCACTGCTTCAGGGATTGAGGTCGTATGCGGTGCTTAGCAGTTAACAATATTGATATTAGAACAACATAGATGGACATCGCATTCCAAGATTGCGCATTAGACTCAGACATTAGGTATGCCCACAAAACGAAATGCTACCTTGGAAGAATTAAAGTTGCCCCTAAAGGAGAAATTTAATAAACCTAAGTCATACACGTGGTCGGTGACAGAAATGAATGATATTTTTCAAGAGCCTAATGAATCTATATGGGAGGTCAAGCCAAAGGTTGAAGCGCACCATCAAATATGGCTGATTTTTTATCGATGATACTTAGCATAAGGAATGGCTCATTGTTATGTCGTTACTACATCCGTGCCAACTATTAGGTTAGCAAATATTTCCACACAAGTTGAGGTCACATAGGTCGCAATGAAATTAGAGGCTACCCCAACACCTATTTCAATGTAGGAACTCAATGGCAGACCCGCGAATCAACAAAGGCATCCATAAATTCAAAGTCCGCGCAAAGACAAAGGCACGAAGGTCTCCGCAAAGATGTAGTGCATAAAACATAAAGATTCTAGGCACCATAAAGACCAATGTCCCATATTCAACAATATCTAAATGTCAGAGGTCCTATCCCATTGAATAATCTTGTATGGCATATTATCCGTTAGATTGATGGATTACATGACACGTATTCTTCGCTCAAGGATTGAAAACATCACCGACGGCAAGGCTTATTTTTAAAATTTTTGTTCGTCAATAGGGCATGATGAGCAACATTTTCATACCTATGATATGATGTTGGATAAAGTTACAGATACAGGGACCGGCGGTGGTTGAGCCTACATCACCAA
This sequence comes from Pinus albicaulis, assembly GCA_034641835.2. Classification (NCBI taxonomy): domain Eukaryota; kingdom Viridiplantae; phylum Streptophyta; class Pinopsida; order Pinales; family Pinaceae; genus Pinus; species Pinus albicaulis. Next base: position 456,811,449 of record CM076571.1, on the reverse strand, counting down.
CATCCCCTTTGGGCACGCAAGGATTCCAAGGCGCAGGAAGATCCCGAGGAGGCGGATCAGTGTAGCCGAGAAGAGGAAAGTGATTTGCTATAATTGTAGACGCGGCCATTATGCGCGCGACAGTCTTGCAGTATTGTAGAAAATTTGATTATGTCATAGAAGACTTCCCTATCTTGATTGATAAAATGGCAGAAAAAGAAGACGCAAACCATGACAAAATATTCACATGGTCTGCAAGTAAACTCATGAAGAAGACCCCCGTGTGAATAAAGTTATTAGGATTGGTGTAGCCACCAATGAAGACAAAGGAAATAAATTAGCCACTAATGTATGATCTTAAAGCAACCTAGAAACAAATAAGACTTTAATCTTTCGTGTAAAAGAGACCTTTATCGAAGCATGGAAATAATTTGCAAAAGGAAGAACATCAACATCCGTAACACCGAGGGAAGTAGGAGGAGTATGAGGAGATTAAACAATTTCTAAAAGCATGTACAAATTTAATGTGTAACAAGAAGGTCGCCAAAAACCCTATCACATTACCGTACACTGAGCAGAGAAAGAAACCATTTTAGCACTCAACAAAATATAAGCAAGAAACGTTAAAAGAGAACGCAAGAGAGGAGGTATGACTTCGTATTGGTGTTATGAAATGGACCAAGTTATTTTAGATATGAGACTGGATAATGTTCCATTTTGGCGCTTATGAATGGGGAGGAGCCAAAGTCGAATGGTCTACCATTCAGTACCGCACATGGCGACCCACAGAAGATCATTCCTTTAGGGAAGTTGTCATGTTGTGGTCAATATAGAGGAAAGGCGTGATGGTAGACTTTGAAGTCATACAAATTGTGGTTTGTTAATCGATCCACTTTTGCTCGTTAGGATTGATTGGCCATTGACATGGATGGTTTTATCAATTTAAAGAGAAGGATGATGGAATTAAAAGCAATGGAGTTTGGGTCATCATTCCTATAGATCCCGCAGAAGAAAAAGATATAATGTTCAACAGTATTGATTTAGACAATATCGATCAAATATATAAACTAAATCTTCAGTGCGTAATAGACCTGATTAATCAACAACAGATGGGAATATTATGCAAGAATGATAACTCTTATTTTTCGTACTCGTACGAAGAACCAGAAAATTACATAACCGCCGTACGAGGTTCACGTTACGTCGTAGTCATGTGACCCTATCTTTGTGTTGTATTACATATGAGATACATGATTTATCACACTATGATGGCTCCACTTATGTCAACATGTTTATCGTAGAGCCGGAAAGGACCGTGTTGAAAGGACAGAGATTTCGTGCTCGACCTTGGCTCGCACGTTACTCCGCAAGATGGTGGAAACCTATAAGAATATGGGTAACCTGGGAGGAGTGTGCGTGCGTGATGAGGTTGCGGTTTGAATGTCCCCCGTTATTAAGGCAATGGAAGATGTGGCATCAAGAGCATCCTGCAAACATTTGCCGTATGGAATTAGGTATGGGTGTAGATCAAAGACCTAAATGTATCCACATATGTTTATTCAAGCACGCTCATGAAAGGTAACTACCTAATGGCATTGAGACAAAGCGTACAGAGGCATCATTGAACAAATCATGATGAACAGAGTTTTTATCTTTACATTTAAGACTTAACATGATGACCGAGCTTTCGATCCCATAAATTTAACGCGCCGATAACATAAAACTATGAATTATAGACAATTGACACTTGTTGAGTCTAAGGAGATGCACGTGGTCAAATGAACCTCGATCACCTCACCTACGAATGTCAGACAAATGAACTCCATGATGGTCCTTGTTGGGTATTACAAAAATTGCATTCCAAAGTATGAGTTGATCGCTGCGCCCATGACCAAATTACTCATAAGAGGTGCGACATTCCATTGGGATGCAGAATTTCATAGAAGTTTGTAGTTGTTAAGGGATGTCACAGACACTACTCGATATGCTTTGAATTACCTGGTCAACAAGCCTATGTTGGGGGGGTGGGGGGGAGTTTGTTGGTGGTTATCCTTAGCTCTGGATTATATGCGCAGTAAGGTGCAACATGCACACGGTATCTATGCAAGGAGGTTGACTGGGTCGTAGAGGTGTCAAAAACTAGCCATTGGAATAGTAAAACTGGATAAGACATATTTATTACCATTTTTGGGAGCATCTAGGATGCATTTAATGAAGGGATTTTCCTAGATTTGGGACTGTTTTGTCAGTAATGGATCCTCATTAATGCACAAGGATTCGTTGAAGATGCACCACAAGTATAAATATGACCTATGGGGTCGCAATAGTTCCCTTTTCATTCTGAGTGATTTTTGTGCTTTGATATCCTTGATTTCCATTGCATTTGCTACATCTATGTCTAGTTTGGATCCAGGGTTTGAGGATGGATTGTGCCAAGCAGGGCTAGGGTACACAGTTCCTAAAAATATGACAACCATGAGACTGGGTGATGACCCTGCCATGCTTGAAGTACCTATTGTGGAAACACTTGCGCCATAAAAGACTAAGAAGGGGCAGACCTCTAGAACACACAGATCTCTCCGAGAGAAGACCCCAAGACTACACCCTTCAGTGGGAGAGAAGATGAAAAGACCCATGACAGAAGTCCCAGAAACCATTGAGGAAGAAGATGAGGAAGTATTTGAAATAGCCCCATTCTCGCAGCTACCAAGCTATTGTGCCGCACAAGCCATCTATAAAGGAACCTAAGGACTTGGACAAGGTGCGCACGAGTATCCAAGTGCTCCTGATCCCTGAGAATGCCCCAATGGAAGGGTACATGCTCGCAAATATTCAATAGTTCTTCTTTGATTATTGGGACATCGCTGATGTCGAGAAGTTCCCAGTGCTCGCGCCAGAGCTATATTTGGATCAGGTCATCTGTGAAGGAGGAGTTGTACACCTTCAGCCATGTTTTTCTAGCAAACCTTAGCATTTCCTATCATACCATGTCACTCCCTCATTAGAACACCTGACACGACCTTCATTTTCCCATGGTGGGTGACAATCATGGATGATATTGGAGTTTCAATGGTATGTGGTGGGTGAGGGAAATGGATGTATATTCCCTCTACCACTTGATGCATGCATTCAAAACCTTGCTATGCATACAAGGAATATCTCCTTGGAATTATGGTAGTAGCTCTATGGTTTGATATAGTGTCTCGCTCATCAAGGATTCATTATCTCACAACTAAGGTGCTTGTTTGGATTGGTTTCATGACAAAGGCAGGAGCTCCAACACAAGGACATAAAACATTCTATAGAAACTCGGGAAAAAATACCCCTATTTTTTGGTTGATTGAGGTCATTTGCATATTTCTTGGTTTATTAACCAGGATACAAATATTTTTTGTTATCTAGAATTTCATGATGTTCCTTTCTAGTTTAATTTTTTGTACGACACACATGGAAATAGTAATCAAAGATATGATGACCTTTAGTAGGATCATCTTTAGAGTAAAATAACTACACATTTTATCCTATACTAGCTATGGTTTCCTTATCCACTTCCTCCCTCCATAAATAAGATGGTATGCTTTTAGTTTGAGCACCCAAGGCTAACATTCATCACATTACTACATATAATTTACAACTTTGTGTTATTTTTTTGGCATGACATTTTATTATATTTTGCCAATTTTTTTTGTATATTCAATATTATTTCTTGTATCTATGGAGTTGTGGTTTAGTTATTGAGATAAAGGTCATGAAGTTATGGTTTGATAGTTGAAATAGAGCATAACTATATTAGTCAATTGGGTCTAGTCTACGTGGTTGAGAGATGTGTCTTCCTTCTCACCTAGGATAATTTCTCACAAGTGACATGTTGAGCCCTTAATAAGTATATTGTTGTATTAGACTTGAGCCCCAAAGAATCCATTTTATCCTGGGTACCATATTTATATTGAGGGGATTTTCCTGTTGGGTTTCCTTAGGATATATATTTGATGGAAAAAAAGAGCATAACAATATCAATGATCAAAGTTCAGCCTTCAACATATATACAATTTTAAATTGATATGAAATTTTGATTTAATTAAAACGTTTCCCTTGTTTTTTGAAGGAAATTTTGATATTCACAACAACTTTATTATAGTTTGAAAAACCTCCACTCTATATTTTCACTCCCCTACCCATAAAAATCAAGGCCAACATACTCACACCTACTGTTGGGCACCATACTGTCCTATTTCCCATAAAAAACACTCATGTATGGATGATGGAGCTAATAACACCTATGTTATGAGAACATAAAACCATGCGATGGAATGATAAACACCCTAATCTCAAACAAGACGCCAAATGAACCTTGGATTAAGAAAGAAGCCACAAGTGAACCTCCAATGTAGCTCTTGACCTTCAATGTGTCCTTCCCATCAGCAAACACCATTCTCTTTCTCTTCATCACTTAGAATTTTCACTTTAAGAAGGGCTTTGAGTCTTCTCACTCATATTATTCATTAACCACGAGAAAGTAGAAAGCACCTCATTCACACCCAATAGGGATCAATATAGGAACGTATCATTAGATAGAGCTCATTAAAGTACATTTTATGCCAGGAAACAAACATGGAGGTCCTCTCCACCCTCACGAGAGTGTGAGTATGATGAAAGGTGAAACTAAACTATCATCTAACCATTTCACTAAGGTGAGTGAATGCTTCAAGAAGTAAGGATTTGGGGAGGTCAATCTAGTCAAGTCTACGTTCTTCTCATTTTCACAAGAATAAGGGTGTCGATGCTTTCTTATTTGGTCTAACATTAAGTGTGGGGAAGGGGTTTTGTGTGTGAAGAAATAAGGAGAACCTTACCTTCTAACTAAGGTGATGCCATTACTTAGTCAGAATACTTATAAAGGCTTGGACAAACAACTCATTTACCTCAAGGTTTTTTAGTGACTTATATGATATTTATATATGTAATCATGATTTTATGTAATCTCCTCGATAACGACTCTAAAATTTTCATAGCCATGTAGCACAAATCTGGGATCAACACCCATTGACCTTTACAAGGATATTAGTTAAATCTGACCTTGCCAACTCAACTTATGTTCATGTGCATGTAGAGGTAAAGTATCTCTCTCAAATGAAAAAATAAGTAATGAAGCCTTATTTTCCATTCCAAAGGCACGAGAAAAGATAACTAACCTTTGAAGAAAGATATGGCTTACTTTATTGCATGCCTTTTTTGCTTGGTTTTGATTCACATTCACAATAAAGCTACTTTTTACTCTTTTGGTCCTTCTCTTCCTTTCCTTTTTGCATTAATGTGTTAGTGTGGTAATGAAAAAGTCAAGTGTTATTGGCAAAAGGAAAACATAAATTGAATGATTTATTTTATTTATTTATGATATTATGATACTCTAATTATCCCAATGCACATAATTACTAGAGAATGACCATCATCCAGAAAGAAAGAAAAGTGCACGCCAATTCACGAAGTTGAAACATAGATCCTACATGGTTCCTCCCCCCTCTTGACATGGTCAGTCAAGAGAATAGAATTGTGTCTTCTCTCTTTGGTCCACCAAATATCTCTCTCACAATAAACAAAACTTCATTCATTCCTACCCATCAACTCAATTTTCCATGCTTCTTTCCTTTCATTTGACTTATTTATTTTTCAAGGGAAATTATCCTCTTTCTTAGTTCGAGGGTGAGTGTGAGGGTCAATGCAAAAATATTCACAGGCACCTAGCCATTACATCAATATTTCTCATCATCATGTCACTTGCAAGGAATTGAATTTGGGTGTGGGAGATAACAACCTTTCTTCCCAACCACCTGAGATAAACCCAATTGAATTATTTGAATTTTTGTGTTATGCTATAATGAGAGATAATTAAGGAGCTTCAATGGACTTATTCACTTTAAAGTGGAAAGAAAGAGATAGGGAGAGGCCTCTTGCAATTCTTTTAAGGGCACATGAGATGAGACTTATTTAGAAGGTAAGGTGTTTAACATGCCTTTGGAGAGGCATTTGACATGGATTGACCCACCTCATGAGCACATGTGAAATAGACCTCTCCCAAAATAAATCCCTCTTCCTTAAAGAAAACAAGAAATTTAAATGAAACACTTAAATAAAATATGAGTTTTCAAAACTAAGAAAATACTCTATTATACGTTGAATCTCATGGGCATGATTTAGAGTCTCAATGCCTCATTGATAGTTGTTGCTTCAATGAATATTAGGTTGCCACTCGACTGACTCATTATTATTAATAAGGTAGGGGGTGATGAGAGAGAGAACTCAGGTGATTGAAAAACCATGGAGAATTAATCATTCCCTTGAAAATGTTAATTTTTTCTGGCCAATAACATGATTTCTGCCTAGTAAAAATGTGAAGGTAAATATTTACTAAGCTATTGTCATTCAATATTTCATTCCTCAAATGGACATAGAAAAAGGAAGCATGCCATGAATTAAAATTGATAAAGTATGGACAAGATAAAGTATCATATGTTTACTTTCTAGTTCCTTACGATGGGTGGCATGTTCACCCGAAATGTTGAATAGGGTAAAAATCTACACAATTTATTTCCAAAATATTTTAACAAGGTTGAATCTCATTTATCTAGGCTTTTAGTAGCGTAAATATTGTGGATATCGATGATAAAAAATTACAACTAATTATTAGAAATAATTAATGTCATACTTAGTTTAAATCGACGAAAGGTTCATTGATGAAAAAGCTTTGAAAATCCAATGAAAATGAAATTGGAAGGGTTATCCCTTATGTTATAACAAAATTAAATACAAAAACATCCACAAATTTTGAACAAAGGAAGAGCCAATTAACGATAATGTGAGTGCACTTGGCAAAACAATCTAACATTCATGTAAAAGCACCATAACATCAACCTCAAATAAGAGTAGACTGGATGTTTGAGGTAGGCTATTAATTCCCTCACCACCTGTGTTTGATTCCCTATAATAACATGTTAAGCTTGTTGTGATGACGCTAAAGGAATAAGACCACAGTCCAACATTAAAAAAAATGGCACCTTAATAAAAAATAAAAAAGCATCCTAACATGTGAGTGAGTACGTTATTTTGCATGAGTTATAATATGAAAAACGCAGGAATTCTAGAGGCCATGCAAGTAAAAGGAATTTGAAAAAGAGCGAACTGCAAGCTAAATCCAAGGCCAGTGTTTCTTGAAGAGGGTTTGAAGAGGGTTTATGTGGGGTTCTAAGCATCACAATGGTTTGTGAATGGTGCAGAGGTGGGAGTAATTGAGGTCGAAAGAATGTCAGAAGCGATACCAGACGCCACATATTTTTTTGTAAATTTCCCCCGTTATCCTTCTTCCATTTCTCGAGCTATTGAAACCCTCGTGGGTACTGAAGAAATTGATAAGGTGAGACCGCCTCTTTCTTTATTCACTTGCTTAAAAACCCGACGACATTTACATGAAATTTGACTCATTTGAGATTTTATATTCAAGAAAAATTTGGATTTAATGGAAACTGGGTCACAAATGGTTGTATATGTTGTGATAATAGATTGAAATTCCTTGAGGCCTCCACGATAGCCTTCTTTAATAATAATATTCCCATTCCTTTCTTTTCACAAACCGTGATCACATTGTTTTCGTAATTGCAGCATTGCCTTTTTTGCAAACACTCTTGTAAATCATCAAACTCTGCATGGACTCTTCTTTTCCTTGCATTGTTAGTGTTAACAAAGTAGGCAAAACCTGGGAATCAAAATGACAAAAATTAGCTCTCTTTTGCATCCCTTAAGATCTAGCTTGTGCTTTGATTTCAGCCTTTTTTCTGCTGAAATTTGCCTGGCATAGCATCACCTTGGCCACCATGTACAAAAGCCGTGCGAACATAATTTCCATCATCAATTGCAACATGACCTAATGTAGTGTCTATTGGCTCATCTAAAAGAATATGTAGTTTCCTATAATATCGTTCTTTAACTCTAGACAATTCTAGTCTTTGTTTGCTAATACGTGATCCTTTATATAATGGAGATCAACTTGTACCTCATTCAATTATGCATGCTTCCGCTACCTCAATTGTTGCAAGAAGCCCAGGAGTATCTCCATATTAATCCTTTAGCCCCTCAACACTTCTTGATCTAGAGTCTGAGGAAACAATGTTATTAACTTGTTGCTTCGTGCCTCTTGCTGATGAGAGCACTGTAAAAAATGACGTAATCAGTTGTACAAGATCTGCTCTAGGAGGCTGGAGAATTTGTGTGTGAAGTCTCATGGCCTCTTGTATGTACAAGGCTATAAATCTCTGGTCTGTGTATCGAAAGAAGCTAGATAAGGTCTGTATCCCTCTGAAAAAGCAATGGAATCTCCCATGAATCATAGTAAATGGGGCAGCGAAAGATGAAGTGCTCCTCCGACTTAGTCACTCGGAGGCAACACAACTGGAAAATCATGTCTAATCGTGCAATTTGATGGTCAGCCTCAATCTGTAGTTTATGAGAACCTACTTTGATCATACCCAAGGGAATCCAAAGTGCGTGCATCTAATGGTGAAGCGTGTAATGGGGTCGAATAATGAGTCCATCTCTCAACATCATGAAGTGCTCAATATAGAAAGCCATCTTTGGACGTAACCCATCCTAAGGGTTTATCCAAATAACCTGTACATATTTCCTTTAAATATCCTCTTGGATGATTTTATTCATCTCTTGTTTGGTTGGTAGGAGGTGGCCCGGTGCACACAAAGAATACTTGAATGGAGGGAGTTGGTTTATCTTGATACCAACTGAAGCAGGGAGATCTGAGACTCCAACATACCAACATTATGATTGAGCCAAAGGACTCGCTACTGGAATGGACTCTGATGAAAGGTAGGCCAAGTATGGATATCGATCCCACCCCTTCCCTGTATCCGCAAAACCTCGAACATGGTGAAGAAGAGAGATGATACCAAACACTGTCTCAAGGCAAAAGGGGTGAGCTCCAAACTCTACAAGAGTGATGGGCTGAGGCATTGTCTGCTTACACTGAATGATGCGATGAAGAAGGGTGATCTACACTCTCTCTGCAGTAGGCCAATCAGACTCTAGTAAGCTAGGACCCCAAACCTCCGAACCATATAGAACTGTGGGTCAAACAAGACTGTCCATCAGTGACATCTTCGCTGATATGTCCTAAAAATGATTCCGAAAACATTGTCTCTAGAGAAGGGCCAAGGATCCATAGCCCTTGTTGATTCGAGGCTGGAGTGCAGGCCGCAAGCTAAAGCGAGGTCCTATGAATAGTACCCCCAATAGGTGTATGAGCTGGTGATCTCAATCTCCTCTCCTCTGAAAAATAAATGGAGGTCACAGAGGAACTTCTTTGACATGTTGAAGATAATAACCTTGGTTTTACCTAGGTTAACCATCAACTGTCAAAGATCATTGAAAAGGGTTAGGGCATCCAACTGCCTCTGAAATCCGTCAGGGGATGGGGCTAGAAGGACCACGTCATCTGCAAACAACAAGATAGAAATCAAGACATGATGTAGAAGGCAACCATCACCGTCCTGGATGTGTTCACGCAAGAAGGGCTCCAACTTGTCAATATGGATCCCAAATAGTGTGGGGGACAAGGGACAACCTTGTTTTACCCCAATAGTGCTACGAATAAAATCTGATAACCCATGTACTGTGTGCAGGCGACCAAGGACCGACTCATATAAATGCATGATGGCTGACAAGAGGGTCTCTGAGATGCCAATATCTCTGAGTTTCTGGAATAATGCTTCTCTAGGGACCGAGTAAAAAGCTTTTTGAAAGTTTATAAAACAACAATAGACTTTCGAAGAGCGATGTCGTGCCTCCTCAATGATGGCCCTAAGCGTAAGGATGTGGTCAATAGTCTGGTGCTCAGGTCGAAATCCATCTTGTCCTCTAGCTATAAGTTTTTTCCGCTCAATATCCTTGGAGATTTGGAGGTGGAGAGATGCACAAATAGTTTGGAGAATGTGTGGCCCACCATGACAGTCCTATAATTGTTGGGATATGAGCTAGGCCTCAATTTTTGTATCGGGTGAATGATGTGCTAAGACCATGTCGATGGGAAACCTGTACAGACCACATGGTTGAAGAGATCAACCAAGTAGGGAACTAGAGCATGAAGACTGTGTTTAAGGAACTCTGCCTGGAAACCATCCTCATTTACTGCTTTGCTATTTTTCATCACCCAAATGGCCTCTATGATGTCACTATCATAGAATACAAAACCTGAAGAGGGCGGAGAGGTCACCTGAATCTGGGATTGCCCTGGGATGTCATAGAGGGTGTACACATGGGAGAACATGGGCTGGGGGTTAAGGTCAGAGGGGAGGGGAGAGTGGCGGGGGAGGACAGTACGCCAAAAGTTTTTAGGGGAGTGAGCAAGAGAGGTACACAAGTCACGTCTTCTCTGGGAGACAAAGAGATGTTTCTTGCGACAGAGGAGGCAACGATATGAGGCTCTGATATTGGGGTAGGAGGGGTGAGTATGGATGAATGCATGTTGAAGCTAGTGGTGGAGATCTTTGCATTCCTCATCATACCATCGATTCATATGGAAATATTTGGGTTTATGAGAGGTGGAAGTGGGACAACAAGAGTGGGGGTAGGAATTAAGGGAAACATCCAAAATGATGGATGAGAGACAATTGTACTTGGTCGATGCGGAGTCAAATAGTGAGAATTTGTCCATGGAGGGGAGCATCTGGTGAAGGTGGGAAGAGAATATGTATGGGTCACCCACATCAAAGCAAAAAGTAGTATGTGGTGATCCCTTGGGGGGAGGTGGGGTTGTCAGCACGAAGAGAAAAAGAAAGAAGAGCATGGTCAGCTAAGGGGATGGGGGAAAAAAAAAGTGATGAATGAAGGGGAGGGGGTTCTGGCTAGAGAGGACATAATCAACAACGCTTGCTCCTCCACCATGAGGTCGACATGTGAAAAAGTGAGATTTTTGAAAATGCGGGAGGCCATTAAGAATCAACAGCTCCTGAGATTTTCCCAAGTGTAAAAGATGTCATCCATAGGTGATAAGGGGCCACAACGCATCATCAGAAATCCTGTGAAATCCCACTGAATCTAGGTCGATCTCCTAGATGCAATAAACATCCTCAAACCGTTGTGAAGAGGGATCTGGAGGGCTCTAGTGTGGGAGTTGAAGTCACCTAGAAGAATAACATCCCCAAATGATGAATACTGGGCTATGATGACATACAAATTGACAAAGCGGTCCCCGCCAGACCCATTATGAATGGAATATGATGAAGAAGCAGGAGGGAAGTAACAAACAACAATGTAAGTGTCCCTGGGGAGAGGAGAAACCCCTCGAACCCGAACCCAAATAAACCTCGCAAACTCATCCGCAACCACCAAAGAAATCCTGCTCTAATAGGAATCTCTTATGAATCAAGAAACTCCCCCAGAACCTCTAATACCATCGGAACTCCTCGTCTCCTGCCTACAAACTGAGAACTTATGGTAAATTTATGGGAGAGGTTGAACAGGGCTCTCATGCATCTCAATGATGAATAAAATACTCGACAGTCAAAGAGAATCATATAATAGACCTGGTGATGCCCAAAAATACCCATTCCCATTCCAACAACTAACGAAAATGGATGCTTCTTGTTTCCTCCCCTAATGAGCCTATCATTTAGAGGATCCGAAATGGGGCTTCCACCCAGGTGGAAAAATGTCCTGAATCACTGCTTTGAGGTTCCTAATAACTACCCATTTCCTTGCCTGGCATGTTGCTGTAACCAACTCCCTCGAGTGTTTGAGCTCAGCAACCTGTGTTTTAGTGAGATCTTCATCAAGGAACATCTTACTAGGAAGTGAGAATAGTTTTCGCTTAGCTCTTAGAGCTCAAAGGTGATCAGCTGCCGACTTGAACCAGAGAAAGAGAGTGGAATCGTACCCAAGCCAAGCCCTATCAAGGGTCACATCCTGGAGATCTAGTTTTTCATTAAGGAACAGGCTCCCAACCACCATGGGGTCTGAGGATGTGAGAGGCAAAGGAAGCCCTCTCACTTTGAGGATCAATCCTCGCGCTTGTCTAGTGCGTTCTTCCATGAGTTTAGATTGTACCACCTCCTCAACTATGGCTAAAGGGGGAGCGAGGGGGGTATCCCTTCCTCTAGAAACCTGTGCCCATGAGTTGATGTGTGTTTCTGTTTCTTGTTTAAAAGCCTCTTGTTGAGCTTTGATATCCTCCTATTTGCTTTTCAGATTGAGAAGTTTAGCATGTAGAGTGTCATTATAGGGGTGGTGGTGAACTGCTTGCTCCTTGCTGTCCATCAACAACTACTTCAGTGAACCATTTTCACCTTCAATTACAACTACTCTATTCCTGAGTTCATCGACCTCTCTTTTTAGTCCCTGGTTAGAGGATTCAAGGGTTTCCAATCTCTTAAATAGTTCTTGAAAAGCCCTGTTATCGCATCGAAATCCATAATCTAGCAAAGGTGATGGTTCCGACAAGATTTGAAATAAGTCTTCGACACCTATGTCTATGTCGGTAGGAGGTCGTGATGGCGTATTCACCTACGGTTGATCCTGTTGCTGTGGTTGGGTGCCCAGGGATCCAAACGTGTTGACATCATTAACTAAGATCTGCATCTTGAAAGCGGAATAACACTATTGAAGACTGATCCTTGCACTTCCATAAGAGCTCTTGAAGAATCTCTCATCGTAGAGGAGAAAACAGACCAGAGAGATGTACTAGTGCCAACAACACGGGCTAGGGCCCAAAGCAGACCTGGTAATCGGTACTCACTGAGGAGTTATGAAAAACACTTTACCTGCAAACCCACAACTCTCGTCCATGTGCTTTCACAGCAAGATTCCATGCATGAATGAGCGGCAACCGATGGATAATCTCCAATTGCTTGAATGAGTGGCAGATGGCGGACTCATCTCTGTAGATTCAAACTAAAGACTTTCTCTTCTACATCGATTATTCACTGTTTCGAGAGATAAAGAAGCATTGGCGAAAGATATGAGTGACCAAGAATCGAACTTTACAGTCGAAGAGAAAACCCAAATCTATTTCGCAGGTTGCTTCTCATTTTACTCCGCTCCCCACTTATGTGGCTCCATTCCCTTTCCTTTAATAGGCCTTAAGAAACACTGAAGCTAAGAGAATTTGATCACACGTGCTGCTTGCCTAGACTCTGACAGTGTGTGTCCAGTAGAGGGGGTTATCGATGACTCTATAATTCTGGCGGATGCAATACTATTGATGCTAGAGTAACCAGAGTTGCTTTGATGCTTAGCTCGCCATTGAAGTTCCAATTCCACCACCGCTTAATGCTAAAGGAAAGATCTAGGGTTGGCCCAAGAATACCATGATAGGATACAATTCAGGGAAATAGGAATGTACAATGGATTTAATATTAAACCTTGTATTTGCCGAGTGATCGATATGTATGCAGATTCGGCGGATGTAGATTCAATTTAATTGATGTTGGAGTAACTGGAGCTGCATTGGTGTTTCCAATTACACCACTGACTGGATCGATGCCTTGTATCTATCTGCTAGCATGCTTTTCTGCTAGCATGAGAAGGACATCTCAAACCAGTTATTGCAAACAAATGAGAATTTTCCTAGTATACTTCCTGAAAGTGATACCAATGCCCCTGGATGTAGACTTGTAGCTAGCCGTATCCCTAATCATTGTCCTGGACCCAACCTTAGACCAAAAGAAACTCATCCAAATAAGGGCAAATTGCAGAAGACTGGAAATAGGAGTCGTGATTTTGTTGCTTCAAGTATTAAATCATTTGCAGACTCCATCTTAAAGCTACAACACACGAAGATGGATATTTATAAAGATGATGAAAGGTTTCATGTTGAATCTGAGAGGAAAAGCAAGCAGAATTAGATCTTAGACGGACTGAGATTATCATGAATACTCAATTTCAAATTGCTAAACTACTTTCTTGCAAGAATCATAGAAGAAAACTAGCTGCTTTTACTTCTCCAGTTCATTTTACCACTGCTACTATTAACTCTTTATATTTAGATACTTTGGTTCCAGTAAATTTCATTGATGTTAGCGGGTAGACTGTGCAGTCTGTTTTCCCTGGAAATGAGTACATTGTTTCTCATTTGTCTTTTCTACAACCCTAGGGACAGATGATGGCCATCAATATGGGATCATAGAAGTGGCACTTTGGTGGATCGAGGGTTGATTATGTCTGCTCTCACCAATGTGTATATGGTGCATGAATCTGAGCCAAATATCTGCATAAATTTCAAAATATGCTAGAAGATTCTAACAAATCATCAAAAACACTTCTTATGGTTGTAAATGCTATCAGGAATATCAGATACAGATATAGAAGTATGCATCCTTTGGCAGCATTGGAATATCATCTTGTGCTTGTGCTATTTTATGTGTGTTTATTAGTAAAGACCCTATTGTTGAACAGACAGGGAAAGCAGCCAATAAATTTAAAAGACATTACAGTAAAGAACCTATTGTTGAATAGACAGGGAAAGCAGCTAGACAAGTCAATTATAAAAATTTAACATCACGATTAAGAAACTTTATCAATGTACAAGGTCAATTCTTGTATTATAATTCGAATACATTTTTATATGACACAGGTACTAACAATTATAAATTTTACCTACATATAAATTATAGTATCTCCTTCAAATAAGTTTTAGAAGACTATTAAGGGTCCTCCAATAAACAGTTGATTAAAGGGATGCACTAGACAATTGAGCCTAAATTAAATCTCCCTTAGCCTCGACAGCCCAAAAGGAGAGAATTTTTTTTGGTTTTCTTTGGCTGCTTTCCAAAAGAAGTAGATTCAACAAACCACAAATTTTATCTAGGACATCAATTTAGATAATCAAGTGTTATATCATAATGAAATAAATTCATGCACATAGAATAAATAAACGATCAAACACAATTCCATTTGATTCACCTCCATGTGTCTACATTCTCTGACTATAGAAGAAAAAATTGTGACCAAATACACAGTAACATACATAATAAATTAAGGATTCTTTCACAAGTTCCAAACCAAATACACATCAAAAACCTAAATCATCATGCACAAATCATACAGATGACGGATCGCCATCTTCTTGAATTGCAATTTCTCTACATGAAAGTGCCCATACAGATGATGATTTCCCTCTATAGGTTTCTATCTAATAAAAATGACTCCAGGTAGTTGTTTGTAAGAGTGGTCCTATAATGCTATGATTCGAGAACTATAATAGAATTAGAAGTCCTTGTAGAATATAGTTTCAGAAGTACCATGATGAGATATTCATAATAACTCTTGTCATGCTCCAAAATACCATATTGAATTATCATATTTAGAAACCGTCTCTGGGACTGGATAGTCAATTGGAATATTGTTATATGCAAAGACAAATTTCATGTCTCCATTCATTTCTTGGAAATGATGTATAAAAGGTTGATCGTAGACCCTTATTTGATCAAGGTTTAATCCCTCTCTCATTACCATATGGATGTTTGAATCAAAATCAAAGCGAGGTGTATTTTCACTTGGCCGTTAATTCATCATCTTAAGGTTCCCTAGCATTGATGTCTTATTCTAATGCAACCCATCATATAAGAAAGTCATTCATTGATGGGATGTTGATTACCAGTTGGAATTGTTGAACTTGTAGTACCAAGAGGATTAAGATTCACATTACCATTGGATGTCCTCTGTGCTATTTCAGATGGAAAAATGCTACCTTTTCCTTCCACATCTGATTCTCAAGCTCATCCACATCAATTTCATCCTCACTAAGTCCATCATCATGCATAACCTCACCCTCATTTTCACACATTGAATCTCCTTCAAGGGCAACAAAAAGAATATCCAATTTCCTAGATAACCCATCTCATCATAAATCCCCATGACTTCTACCCTAGATTGGTTGTGCCAAATTTTTACAACTGATTGGAGGAAAACCAAGGAAAAACCAAAGTGTGAAAATATCCTTCCAGTACTGATCCTACTAATATTTATCTTCTAGCAGAGAAATTCCCCGTTCCATCACAATTATTGATGAAATAAACATTAGCCTCTGCCTTAGTTTCATGCAGGGAAGGCTACAGAAATTAAAACCACCTTCTTAAATGGAGACATCCAACTAAAAAGAAACAACAATTTGGCATATTCATGGCAGTGTGTATCAAATAAAGAAGTTACGTACTTTTTCATCTATTGGACAGGAGAAGAATTTCTCAAAAATTACAAGTTTTTTTCCACATCCAATTGTGCAATGGTCGAGCATCCAAATCTAGCACTCTTAATTCACAAACATAAAAAAACATTCAAAATCTCTACAATAATCCAGCTTATTCTCCAACAAAATTTAGACAATATCTTCAGATAATTAACAGAAAACATAACCCACTGAAATTTTTATTAATGTTACTTTATAGGGATTCAGTACAACTAAAGAAATGAACCATTAGTATGAGACAACAATTGAGTAGTCTGGAAGGATTGTGCTAGAAAACAAAGACTTGCCACAGGAAAATTTTCAAGAATCACTGACATAGAGAACCAATAGTACATAACAGAAATATAAATATTTGACAAGAAATCCCCAAATATTTGGTCACATCGATGAATGCAGACCCGTAAATACAATGTTAGTAGTCTCTTCCCTCATGCATGTCTTAATTTATGTTGTTTTGCATGCTCATTATGACATATTGAATTTTAATATGTTACAAAACAGAAACAAAAGTCTACAGGTCACAAACATAAGTGAACTTGCAAAATGTTAAATATATTTATTCTAAAACCATTTTGTGAAAATAGTGATTCCAGTGAGCACCAAAATTGATCGAAACATTTCTTAAATCATAAATAAAGTTTGGAAAAAGAAAATGAAAGCAAGACATCAATGTTAAATATAAATCAACCTTGTTAAGGGATGTAAT